>CM067299.1:58601947-58800844 GCA_034231615.1 Meghimatium bilineatum
ATATATAAGTGGAGTCATACAAATTATTATATATAAGTGGAGTCATACAAATTATTATATATAAGTGGAGTCATACAAATTATTATATATAAGTGGAGTCATACAAATTATTATATATAAGTGGAGTCATACAAAGTCTAAAGTAAATCTTTTATTTTGTGAATATTGTTGCATATTTTATTATTTCATTATGTCTGAATCTAAGAAGAATTGTCGACAGTACAGTATAGAGTATTTGAAATATCTATTAATTCAATCTCCTTCGAACCTATATGATTGATTTATCAAAACGTATTTTGAAATGAAGCAATGAAACCTTCTAGGTTACAAGAGCATTTGACTAAAATGCATTCTAACAAAAAAGATACAATTTTGTCCTATTTTCAAGCATTAGAAGAAAACAATTTTAATTGTTTAACTAGATCAAAACATTTTGATAAACATGATACTGACGGATGACAAACTTCTTAAAATATTTCATTATTAATCGTAAAAGCTGAGAAACCACATACAATTGCTGAGGCATTAATCTTGTCAGCAGTAAAAGACGTCATAAACACTGTGCTTCGTAAACCAGTGTCAGATATCATCCGGAAAATTCCTTTGAGCAATAAATCAGTGTAAAGAAGAATCGATGAAATGGCTGAAGACGTTGAAAAAAATAATTGTGTGATTATTTTCAGATATGCCAATAAGTCAATTCGATGAATCAATTCTCCCAAATAATGAAACACTACTCTTATCATACGTACGATTCATAAAATATTAAAACATTTGTTAAGAATTATTATTTGCTAAAAATTTGGAAGTCAATGGTTAAATCTACTTTAATAGCATTAATACGGTTTTTCAAGAAAAAAGACATCGCTTTTCGTAATATTTTGTCTGGTGCTAGTGATGGTGCTCCACTAATAACAGGGCGTCACATGTGTTTCATACGCTTTTGAAACAAGCAGTACCAAATGCACTCGTAAAACATTGTTTACTTCATCGTCAACATTTGGTTGCGAAGAATCTAAGTGAACGCCTGCATACGTCACTCCGTAACGTTATTGGAGCAGTCAACAAGATTAGAAGCAGCTCATTGAGTGATAGATTGTTTAGCTAACTTAGTATTGAAAACGATGAGGAATTCAATCGTTTGCTGCTTCACACACAAGTTCGCTTAATTTCAAAAGGTATTTATCCGAATTATTTTACAATTTATTTGATTCAATACAAGAATTCATAGAAAACAAAGATGGCGGATTGTCGGCCAAACTGATTACATCCAAACATGGCATCGCCTATTTACCAGACCTATATAAAACTTTAATCAAGTAAATCTACAATTACAATGTGATAAATTGAATTGAAACAAAAAACGTTATTGACGCTTTTTTGGGGAAACTGCTTCTGTTCAAGTGGAATCTGAGCCGAGAGGAATATAGCCACTTTTCAAATGTATCAGCAATATCTCTCAAACAGGAAGATTTACTTACTTACTGCCAACACTTGGAGGTACTCCATACTGATTTAAATGAGCGATTCAAGAATATTCTAAACATGAATATACCAATTTGGGTTCTAGATCCTTTCTCATATGTACACAAAGCAGGATCATCAAATCTAGAAAAGGAACTCTTAATGTGCAACAAATTAAGAACTAAAATTTAAATATTGTTGTGGATACCAAAAGTCATGGCTTCAGAAATCAATACCAACACTCTACCCTGGAATATCGGAAATAGTGCAGAAATTATTAATTGAATTTGCATTTTCTTATTTGTCTGAGAGTGTGTTTAATTCTGCGGCGAATTTACTGTCTAAGAAAAGGAACTGATTACAAGTAACTGTGCGTGGCTTTTTACGACTATTTCTAACAACAGTTGTACCAAGTATTAAAACGTTTAAAAATGCAGCAGACTTATGCTTCACAATATTTTGAAATTACTGTGTGTATTTTTACTTTATAAGTTCGAACTGAACAATTTTATAAAGTATTTGATGATGTTTTCATTATTACAATAAGATTATTACTAATGTAATTCAATCTCTTAATATGTATTCTGAATTTCCATATTTAAACCAATATATGAACCAATGTAGGATCAACGCCTTCGAGCTGAAATGATACAGGAAGATACTTAGAATATCATGGAAGGATAAAATCAGAAACTCAGATATTATAAACACACTGAATATTCCAGAGTGTTGGTTACTAAACACAATAACAAAAAGAAAACTACGCCTGTTTGGTCATATAAAGAGACATAACTGTTTAGAAAGACAAATAATGGAGGGAAGAGTACCTTGGAAGAGGAGAAGGGGCAGACCAAGAAGACGATGGACTGACGACATTAAAGATAACATGAATACATCGCTAGAAAATGCAAGCCACATCGCCCAAGACAGAGCGAGGTTCAGAGAGTTCATTGGGAAGACAACGTTCTGGAAGGAATACGTCACATGACACATGAAACTTTAAATTAATGTGTTATGTTTGCTTTGTAATTTTACTTTGTAAATTTGAAATGAAACATTTTGTAATATATTTAATGGTGTCTCAATTATTACATAAGATTCGTACTAAAGTAATGCAATCTCTTATTATGTATTCCGAATTTTCATAATTAAACTATCATATGAAACTGTTCATAGTGTTGTTCGAGCATACACTTTACAACTTTTACATATCGGCTATGGTCTTTTAAAATCGGTGTAGCAATAACTGTGCTCAAGATGAAGCATGAAAGGGGGGGGGGCGGTACAGCTCACTTTGAGAATGTATGATATAATTTATCTCTCTATCTTCCAAAATTTATGTTTACCAATGTGTCTGCTTCACGCAACTCAAAAATGTAAAGGGCAGATGTTCAACTTAAATCTTGCCTATTAAAATACTGCATTAAAAAAAAATAGACCACATACAATAAAATCAGTACTACCTTAAAAACGGCATTCGTAGCGACAATTGCGATAAATCCGTTCAATGTAGATAATAATTAATCATAATTCTGTAACGTGGTTAAAAAATATTGCATTCATGCTAAATACGAACCCTGTACGTTCTGTAATTACGGAAAAATAGACAATATCGGTGGACAACTATTTATGAACGCACTATAGATGTATTAGCAAAGGAATACTACAGCGTCATAGCTATTGCATGTTTCGTTTATTTTCCGTTTTGAACCATTTCTTAAAAATAATAATAATAATAATAATAATAATAATAATAATAATAATAATAATAATAATAAAATAATAATAATAATTTTTTGGTAGCATATCCTATCCAGGACGTAGCTATCAACTTAGCATGTGTTGGCTGTGGTGATTTTCTAGGCAATATAAATACGTTCAGTAGGTTGCCATTGCTTTCTGAACGGTCCGGATTCACAATTGCCTGTGGTGAGGATCGAACTCGGTACCTTTGACGGGCTCTGTACCACTTCGCCACAGAGCCGGACAATAATAATAATAATAATAATAATAATAATAATAATAATAATAATAATAATAATAATAATAATAATAATAATAATAATAATAATAATAATAATAATAATAATAATAATAATAATAAAATAATAATAATAATAATAATAATAATAATAATAATAATAATAAAATAATAATAATAATAATAATAATAATAATAATAATAATAATAATAAAATTAATAGTAATAATAATAATAATAGTATAGCTCAAAACTGATTAGTGTCGTAGGGGTGTCACATTAAGACATTTGATGCAGAACGATCTCAACGCAACTCTTACCTCTACCACGCTGATGGGTTTGAAAACTTCACACTCTGTTAAGTCCTTGATGTTATCCAGCCACGTTTCCTTCTAACCACCCTGCTTTTTTTCTACACCCAACCATACTTTGAAGAAAATCTTTCGTCATCACGTACCCGTACCACCGGTATTTCTGAAGTTTACCATTGTTAACAGTGAATCTTGTTAACACACTACCACATTAATTATGTCATCCACAAAGGCATTTGTCTTATGTTCTCGGTAACAGACACCAAACACATGTCTATAACATTTATTTTCAAACCCATATATTCTTCTCTCTAAGTCCGCAATTAAAGTCCAGGTCTCACAGATATATTGAAATATTGACAAAACCAAATATTTATATAAATTAATCTTAATACAGGTTGTGATCCTGTCCTGTCAAATTGTGGTTAATTTTGTCATGGCGTAAGGGATATTGACGTCTTTTCTTAACTTCAGCTGTTGATTCATCATTACTACTGTCTGTGCTTCCAGAGAAGTAGTCCTCCTGAAGCTCTTGATTCTGAAGCTTTATTTTGGTTGGGACTATCTTAGTACTCCTAAGGAATTCTTAATGGTATAGCTACAAAACAAATACTTCTCTCGGGCTTGCTGATCCACTGGCATCTGGAAATACGTAGAAGAAAGGGCTAATTATGCACCTCTCAGTACGGGGATCTTGGTTATCCATACCAAGAGACACCATACGATGGAAACGGAATTGATATAACAACGAGATTAGTGCAAAAGGAAGACATGCATGTGTTCTTCCAGAAAAACCACCTAAGATATGCAAAATATAGAAAAACTAAAAATGTCTTCCAATAGGAAACTGTTGCAATTAAGACTGTGTGTTACATTACATCAAATTCTTGGGCCAATAAGTAAAGAATGTGAAAAAGAAAACACAATTGAATATTTTTTACTTCACTGCCATATTTTCTATTAACATAGAGTAGACCTAACAGATACTGCCTTTATAATAATATACTATATATCGTATATAAATGTATGGTCATTATGTACTAAGACATAGAAAACTATAATTAATTAAGCAGTTTACTACCAGAACAAAAGTCTTAATATAAATTCCTTTAGTGATCTGATATTATCAAAATATACACATTTTGTTATTCTTTTGTTGGTTGTCTTATATGTTTGTCTACTTCTCTATTCTCCTGTCTATTTTCTCCTATTATCAGCAATTTTCCGGGCTTCTCCTCCCAATATGAGAACGCTAAGACGTTTAGTACTTCTCAGGACTTCTACTCCTTTACAGACAAGGCAACAGACACTTGAATAGATATCACACAATGGATGCATTTTCACAATAAATACAAAAGCTATATTTCAATTGTATCCCCGATCATAAAGTAACACAAAGCCACAATAGGCTGATATAACCAAAATAGACACTGGTTTCTTGATTCTTGATTAGAAACTGGCTTCACAGAACGTGGGGCATTCCCATAAGTGCTCCGCCCTCTGTTCCAGCAGCCATTCGACTCGATGGTATATCGAGTTAAATGCCGCTGAAACAGACGTCGACATCAGGTCACAACTCTGACCCTTGCGACAGGTTTCTTTGTTGTTCCGTCCGCCCACGGCGTGCCCATAACTAGTTCAAGCACAACGTCGGCCTGCCGGAACAACATGGTAACTGTTAACGACGGGTACGACTACGGGATTGTATTGATGACGTGCCATGAAGCTTCTATAAGAAGATAACATCATAGACACTGATCTTAGGATGAACGACTGGCAAATAGAAACTTTAATTTCCCATGCAGCAAACAAATAAAGCATACATTGTAGAAGTCGTTAAAATACATCTGATATTGCGTTTCGCTAAACTATAAGCTTCATTATTTTTCATCAGAAGCTCTGATATAACCCAATTGGACTAGCATCTGGAGTTGACAGGATCGTATATCATCAGAATAGAGACTTTTAATTAAGGCTTATCGCAGTATTGTTAACATACACTTAATTAACTTTCTATAAAGTGACAACATATAATATCCTCCAGCAGTTTACAAATTTCTCTATAACTTTTAAATACATGTTCTGTGCTTGTTTCAAAGATTGGTGCTACTTGAACATCAGTCTCCACGAAATGAGTTCATCGATTACAATCTAATAAATCACCAGAAAGTCCTTTCGTGAATTTCATCCACTGTTTCATGGATAAATATACCCAATAACATCTGGACTGATTGAATCACACGTCTCAGTATGCAAGGATAAACATAGCTTTCATTCAAGGCCCCAGATGAGCCATCTTGTTATCGAGATTTTGGTTCTGCTAATGGAAAAATCTAAGGAAGTTATTGGCCAGCGACGCAATATTACTCGTTACTTTGAACCTTAAGGGTAGCCGATAACAAAGAGAAGGAAGCAGACGGAAGAAAAAAAATACGGTATACAAATTAGGTTACTTCTGGTGAAGAGAAACTCAAATCAATCGAAGAGCAAATGAGTGGAGAGACATCTGACTACAGGCACAATCTCCGAGCACTGAAACGCAGGGGGCAGAAACTAACAATGTTTTTGACTTAACTTGCATTGAAGACTAAAATTTTAAATACGTGTTACCACTGATGTTTTAGTAATAACCCCAGCGTAAAAGCACAGATAATCTCAGCCTATATATTTAAATATAAATAAGGTCAGTGCTCCAGTAAATATACCGCAAAAAAAGGTAATCGGTCCGTTTTCGTAAGCACTTCCATTCTTTCCATGAACCTTTCGGTGGCCTATATTCAAATCGTTAAAGGTGAGCATGATTTACCCTCTTTTTGGCCAAACTCCTATGATTTCCTACACATTCCAGATTATGACAGTTCTGGTAAAAATAAAAATAACATAATAGACGACAAAAACCCCAGATCTCGTGGAAAAAAACACCATCTGTGGTATCTCAAAATTTGGATCGCAGATCCTTAAAGTCTTGATTTAGCTTCTCTGCCCCCTTCCCCATTCCACATTATTTTGTGTTTCGAGATAAAGTTCTACAAAATCATAAATTATTGTCATTTTGGTGAGATTCGTTCGCATCTATGAATACGTGGTAATATATACATTAAATGATTGGTATCTATGAATATGTTGGAATCTGTACGTTGATTGGTTGGCATCTTTAAATATTTTGGAATCTGTAATTTGATTAGTTGGAATATGGGACTGTTAAATCTGTGTTAATGTGTGTAACAAGTTGGATATTTAATTGGATTACAAGCTCGTTTTTAGAAATATGACCTTTAAATTGGTCACGACACATGGAAAAAATGGCTGAAAATTAACTGATCCGTGCTTTTTATTTCCTGGCGACACAAAATATACACAAAGTAACCGAAGAGAATCTCTAATCAGCCATGAAAAGAGACGCAATCCACAGGTCACATTTTCAGAAAAAGCTTCGCTGTTCAGTATTCTACACCTGATGTGCCCTTTAACTGATTCTTTCAATAACTCGACCACCATTAGAAAAGTTTAACTACCTCCAAGAAGCTGTGTAAGCTTCACCTCTGGTATGCTTTTAGGATCACGACAGTATTCTTCTGCATTGGTTTGAAAAAATCTCTTTCCTGCTAGTGGGATGTTTAATGGTACGATTCTACATCTTTCCCTCTAATACAACCAAATTCAATAACACTCGTTCGACATTAATGTGCAATTAAGTAGTAAAAAAATAATATTGAAAGAATTTACTTTCTGACACTCCACAGAAACATGTTAACATAACCGACTTCCCGACACTCCACAAAGACGAGCTAACATAACCAGCTTTCTCACACTCCACAAAGACGAGCTAACATAACCAGCTTTCTCACACTCCACAAAGACGAGCTAACATAGCAAACTTTCTCATATTCCAGAAAGACATGTTAACATAACCCGCTTCCTCACACTCCAAAAAGACATGCTAACATAACCAGCTTTCTCACACTCCACAAAGACGAGCCAACATAACCAGCTTTCTCACACTCCACAAAGACGAGCCAACATAACCGATTTACCGACACTCCACAAAGACATGTTAAAACATAACCGACTTTCTCACAGTCAATACAGATATGCTAACATAATTCATTTGCCAACACTACTCAGAATCGCTAGACTTTCAGATCAAATAACGTGAATTTTGCGTATTATTCGCGCGAGTGCGACCTTTGGGAGTATTAGTGCAAAAATAGGGATGCTGCGCTACTTAGCTCAGAAAACAAACTTAGCGTATACATTGCAGCCGTTCTGCAGTCATTGTTGTAGGCAACAGAAGACAAGCTTATGGTTTATGATATGATTGTCTTTTTTACCTTCGGCATCTGAGAAATCCATATGATGTGTGACGGCAGGACTATAGCTTTGACAAAGAGATCCATGAAAAGTTCAAGGTAGAAACACATGACTTGGTGATAAGGTCTTAACGTCGCTGGACCTGTCACTTTGTCTGCATATCCTAGACGAGAAGATACTATTGTATAACAAGTTGTGCGTAGATAGGCGTTCAGCTGTGGTAACAAACATTGTTTCATGGACTATTTGAAGACATCTCTCACGCAGTGCGGTATTGGCCCACGTTCTTTTGAAAACACATCTCTTGACCTCTCAGCATGGTATAGCCAGAGCAGTTGAACCTTAAAAACTGTGCAAAGAGTAGAACTATCTATCTATCATTACGCTGTAGCCCTTGTTTGTCTTGCGGCATTAGGGGTAGAAGAGTTCTCGAGAAGGCTTTCTTGTGTGCTGTTTGTAAGCTAGTTCCTATGGCTTTCTTGATTTATGTGGTACATCTTTTACATGGTCTGTCTCTGGCTTATTGTAAAATGGCCTTTCTCTGATTTAAAGAAATTCTAGAAAGATACAAACTAAAGGAAAAATCAGTCCATTTTATCATCATCTCACGACTTTATTCATTTCTGTCCATACTGCAACTGGTATTTCCGAGCCTGAAGTAAACTTCTCGGCCACATACGGACACACAAACACCAACCATACTTGATCTTTTCATTGCTGTGCTCATATATGCTTGCGAAGGAGAAACAGCGTTATTATCATCTTACAGAAAATGTTACTGAAAGGTTTGAGATCCTCTCTATCGAATGTCATGATTATCCCTTCAGTACATCTTGGATGTCTTGGATCGATTCAGAGATGTTCCATACTGAAATGAGGCAAAACATACTTCTATTTGCGCTGTTTCAACACGGATTCTAGGAAACTCAATATTTGCTTTTCATTAAATATTCGAATCCAACTGATTTTTTGCTTCCATAATATTTTCCAATATTTTTTTCTTTTGGTTTAAATATTGTCAATTTGACCTCCATTTTATATGTTCTATATATAGTCATCATTAATGTATCGTCATATTGTACAATGAAGTATGTCACTATTGTATAAAGAAATATCGTCATTATTCTTAAATAAAATATTGTCTCCATCGTACAGTGAAGAATCGTGCCTATTGTATAATGAAGTCTCATCAATATTGTATAATGCATCGTCACTATTGTATAGAGAAATATCGTCCTATTGTTAAGTAATTATAGTCACTATCCATGTTCCTTCAGCCACGAATACAGTTAATAGGGCAGAAACCAGAGATCTCCAGTTCGAGCGATGTGATGCTACTGTGTGTAATTCTTGAAAGTTGCTGCGACCGCAGGTCATACCCTATTTGATGGTTGTACTGCGAAGAGTCTTGGTCTTTCTCTTTTTCTTTGCCATCTGGTACCCATTTTAATATTTTCAGGGGCAGTCTGTTTTCATGCATAATTCTAAGCATATGAATCTACCCCCTCTGAGTAGAAGACACCTTCGATAGGCATTGTACTAAAACGAAAGCTGATGACCCTGGGCATGAAAGAAAGCTCAGAAAAACCACCCCACTGCACATAGTAATTAAGAGCTAATCGCTCACAATTCCTGGGGTTCTCAAACAAACAAACAACAAACAAGTATATGAACGATATAAGTCTATAATTTTCTACTAATTGTAATAGAAACACATTGATGGTTGGTGTCTTCTTTTATTTTCTTGTTTGACTTGAGTTCTTTCCAATAATAATAAAGTATCGCGCCTATTCTTTAAAGTAATACTCACGTGAAAGACATGTAATTGAGTTTTACTTGATGACGACTAACACACTATCACTGACGGATGTTTGCATGAATAAATATGGTATACACAACAAAACAAAACACAGAATATAATCATACAAATGACAATACACAGGACATTTTTGGACACAGGACACAGGGAACATACCCTATTTGTCATTTGTATGATTATATTCTGTGTTTTGTTTTGTTGTGTATACCATATTTATTCATGTACACATCCGTCAGTGATAGTGTGTTAGTCGTCATCAAGTAGAACTCAATTACCTGTCTTTCACGTGAGTATTATTTTCAATTATGTTCTACTAGCAGTACTACCTTCTATTCTTTAAAGCAGTATTGTAAATATTGTATAATGAACTATTTTCAGAATTATATAATGAATTGTTGTCACTATTTTCTTCATCCTTGTATTATCATTGAATCAATTCTGATCATTTATATTTAAATATCCATATACTCCCTATTTATTTAACTTATAATATTCCTGAATTAAACATCTATCCTTATGGGAAACGAAAGGTAAGTTATAAATTAAATATTCATAACAATATTGTCGAAATTGGACAATAACTAAAGAACAAGAAAGAAAGTTTACTACATGCGAAATAAGATGTGTCATAAAAGAAAAGCGGCATTCAGAACACGAAGAGATCATTTGAGAAATGTAAGAGATTATACAAATGGTTGTAACCAATGTCTGTGGTCAAATTTTTTGAAATGTAGATACTGTATTGATTCCGCCACTTAATGAGAATGAACCCATGTTGGCCAGCAGCAAAAGCATACACATTGAGAATGAAAGCAACAAGATGCAGAGGAAGATCAAGAAGAAGGTTGATTGAGGGTGTTACTGAAGTCAGGAGACGTTACAATATTAATGCATATCAAGCGACCAAACTTTGGCCATGTCCCGTAAACGGATCGTCATTCAATTCTGTGCAAGCTTTACATCAAAAGCAGAAACAAAGGCAACAGATAAGATAGACAACATTGTTTTACATATATTTTCTTCTGCGTTGTTCTCAAACTCATGATTGTTACCAAGCTGTAGTCCGAAGAATGGAAACATTTTAGTTACAGTTTACAGCACGGCTGTAACATCTGCGCCTTTCCCACAACACATTCCACATGAGAATGAAATGTCTGAATCACATTGACCTTCTCCAGGTGCGGTAGTCAAACTCATGTCCCACACTCTTTAGTTCCATCTTACGACATGTATGGCACGTCACTACTGTTCTTTGTGATGTTATTCCTTTTCTCATTTTGAACCTCCGCAACAAACTGTCGAGATACCTATTTACTCTCTATGAACTATTTGTTTTAAATAATTTTCCACTCTAAAAATTGTCTTGTGGGTAGAAATAGTCCTTCTATGTGAAAGTGTGGCGCATGGCCAAGAGCTTAGAATGCTAGTCTCACACGAGTGAGGTCTAGAGTTCGATCCCAGGTAAGGACTGGGTTTTTTTCTGTCGGTTGGTAAATTAAAAAAACTCACCCTGTACATGACGTGGGGACAGCAAGAGCATGCGGCCTTTATCACACATCTATTCAATCCCCTCCCTGCAACGTCTGAACTGGTAAAATGCAGTATTGACAGTATTTTTTTGTTTGTTTTTTTTAAATTTTTATTGTATACTAGTTGTATTGTGGGTAGAAATAGTCTTTCTATACAAGTTGTATTGTGGGTAGAAATAGTCCTATACAAGTTGTATTGTGAGTAGAAATAGTCCTATACAAGTTGTATTGTGAGTAGAAATAGTCCTTCTATACAAGTTGTATTGTGGGTAGAAATAGTCCTTCTATACACGTTCTATTGTGGGTAGAAATAGTCTTTCTATACAAGTTGTATTGTGGGTAGAAATAGTCCTATACAAGTTGTATTGTGAGTAGAAATAGTCCTTCTATACAAGTTGTATTGTGGGTAGAAATAGTCCTTCTATACAAGTTCTATTGTGGGTAGAAAAAGTCCTTCTATACAAGTTGTATTGTGGGTAGAAATAGTCTTTCTATACAAGTTGTATTGTGGGTAGAAATAGCACTATACAAGTTGTATTGTGAGTAGAAATAGTCCTTCTATACAAGTTGTATTGTTGGTAGAAATATTCCTTCTATACAAGTTGTATTGTGTAAAGAAATAGTCCTATACAAGTTGTATTGTGGGTAGAAATAGTCCTTCTATACAAGTTGTATTGTGAGTAGAAATAGTCCTTCTATACAAGTTGTAGTGTGGGTAGAAATAGTCCTATACAAGTTGTATTGTTGGTAGAAATAGTCCTTCTGTACAAGTTGTATTGTGGGTAGAAATAGTCCTATACAAGTTGTATTGTGGGTAGAAATAATCCTTCTATACAAGTTGTATTGTGAGTAGAAATAGTCCTTCTATACAAGTTGTATTGTGAGTAGAAATAATCCTTCTATACAAGTTGTATTGTGGGTAGAAATAGTCCTTCTATACAAGTTGTATTGTGAGTAGAAATAGTCCTTCTATACAAGTTGTATTGTGGGTAGAAATAGTCCTATACAAGTTGTATTGTTGGTAGAAATAATCCTTCTATACAAGTTGTATTGTGAGTAGAAGTAGTCTTTCTATACAAGTTGTATTGTGGGTCGAGATATTTCTTCTATACACGGTCTTCTGGATAAAATAGTTTTTCTATATACGTTTTATTGTCGGTAGAGATATTAAGTCTAAACATGTTGTATTGTGGGTAGATATAATTTTTATATACTTGTTTTCTTGTGGGTAGAAATGTTTCTTCTATCTTCTTCTTCCTCTTCTTCTTTCTGGTCACATCATGATTTTTTTATACAAGCTGTACTGTGGCAAAACTATTTCTTCTATACAAGTTGTATTGTGGGTAGAGATATTTCTTCTATACAAATTGTTTTGTGGGTCGAGATAGTTCTTCTATATAATGTTGTTTCATGGGTCGAAATAATTCTTCTATACAAGTTGTATTGTGGGTAGAGATAATTCTTCTATACAAATTGTATTGTGGGTAGAGATAATTCTTCTATACAAGTTGTATTGTGGGTAGAGATATTTCTTCTATACAAGTTGTATTGTGGGTAGAGATATTTCTTCTATACAAATTGTTTTGTGGGGCGAGATTGTTCTTCTAAATAATGTTGTTTCATGGGTCGAGATAATTCTTCTATACCAGTTGTATTGCGAGTAGAGATGGTTCCCCTAATCACGTTTTTGTTTTGGTAGAGATAGTCTATCTATAAAAGTGTTTTTCTTCTATGCAAGTATACATGATGTCACTGTCTAAATCAGTAATTTGTAAAAGAGGGTTGGTAGAAAAATACTTTTATCATTTTTAATTTTAGTTCGAATTTGAATATCGATCAAATACAACCAAATGTGTTGCAGGCGTTCATGTGATTTAATCTCTGCAAACAAATGGGTGACAATGGTTGCCATATACACACATAGATCCCCTCTGAATAATATTCCTTATTGAAAGATTTTCATACATTTGAGAGTCTTACCGAAAGGTAATGTTGGAAACCCTCTTACCCTCAAATTGCACATAGGAAACAAGAGATTAATAAAAATAGATATAGATCTAATTAATACTGATTTAAAGTTTAAACTACAGAACCTGACAACCATTTAATATTGACTTAAGTATAAAGTATGGAACAACCAAGGAATCTGACATCCATTTAATATTGACTTACGTATAAAGTATTGAACAACCAAGGAATCTGACAACCATTTAATATTGACTTACGTATAAAGTATGGAACAACCAAGGAATCTGACAACCATTTAATATTGACTTAAGTATAAACTATGGAACAACTAAAACAACGTCCGTTTTATATTGATTTAACACAGAGGACCATGGTAACATGTTCAAACCATTCCGCTGACATTTGTTCATCCAGACCGTTCAGAAAGTAATGCTAACCTACTGAACATAAAATATTGCATTAAAAATCCTTAGTCAACAATGAGGACTTAACGCCGCGTCCTGAGTAGGAAAGGCTACCAACTTAGCTTCGCACGACCATTTAACTATAGTCATCTTAGTGTTTTTGCTTTTTTATATTTCTTTAGTAAAATTAAAGTTTGATAGTTCGAATGTGTAATTGTTCAAACTTTACGTAAATGTTTGTGGTCTTTGATGAATTTACATTTATGTGCAATGTGTGTGTATATGTGTTTTTGTCTGCTTTTCGATCGTCTGGTCTATATTAATGGTGACTTGTTCATATATATTTTAGAAGTCTTGACTAAAGTTACATCTGTTTGAGGATGCGGATAGGTCGAATTAGGAATAGGTGTTGAATCATGTTGCGAGGCGATTCGATGTCAGCTGAATGGATATAGCTGAAATTAAATTGACTCAAGTTGCGAGGCAACTCGCTGTCATCTGAATGGATATTACTGAAATTAAATTGACTCAAGTTGCGAGGAGACTCGCTGTCAGCTGAACGGATATGGCTGAAATTTCGTTTGCCATGTTCTGGTATGTTTCTTTACAACATAGAAGCATTGACTCTTTATCCTAAATAAATCTCTAAAACTGTCACATAGACACTTTGATTGTTTTGGCCATTCAATAAATCATCAATTTTTGGTATGATTTCTCCAGATGCTGAAGGTCTAATAGTTTCACCAATGGTCCACCAGAACAACCACAAAACACCATTAAATCTCTAGTTGATGCCATGTCTATTTAGTGAATTTCTCTTCTTGTGGAAGCACAGCAGCACTTCTATATTAATATATTAACCACTCTGACGTGAAGTTAACTTTATTATGCAATGTCTTTGTGTATTCTGGGTAGGAAATAAAGCTTTTGTTTTGGCAACACCGCCAGGTTTGTATTTAAAGATACAGTTCTCTTTTCTACCTAATTTCCCATATCATTTAGTTCTACTTGTTTTTTTTTCTCAGGATTGATAACTTCCTTAGCTATTGCTATGTTTTACTGTCATGTCAACTTATCGTCACATGTGACTCTAAGATATGGAACTTGTGTGTCTTCTCTTGAAAGCTCTCAAATTATTATTATGTTTTCTGTTTTTTTGTTTCGGTGTGAGAGTACCGCGAGTAGCTGATGCACTATCTATGTTAATGATTGCATGCCATTTATTTGCTAATGTAGTTGAGACAGCTGTAGTACTTCGTAAATGGCCGGTAATTTTCTTCCAAGCGCCATATTACCAGGACATCAGGCCCAGCTTTAACTTCGTGTTATTTTTTGTATTATTTCTATGTGTGTGTTGTTAATAGTAAATTTAAACTTTTCAAACTAAACTATATGTATAAAAACTGTTCCTTAGTCTATTCATAACGACTTGACATGTGCCAATACTTGCAGTTATTTTTTATATTTTGCAACGTGTCCATATGACCTTCACGTTTTCGTTCGCCTCTGCTATACTACATGCGTTACTTTCTGGAGTGAGGGTTCACTTTCGCACTCTTTTCTCAAATAACATAACGGATGAAAGGAAGACAAGTGTGTTCGGTAATCGAAGACACTGCCGAACCTTATCACTAACTATGACCAAACAAGAATAGTCATTTCATAAATTGAGTTTTCATCTTTAAGTAAAAACATTGCAAACTAAGGAAAATTTGAATCGGTTTTGCATCAATTGGCTCGAGAGAGATTGAAATGTTTCATGTCGTTGGTGGTATGATGAAAATCGATAATAATTCGAGCTATAAATTGAGGAGGCCATGATGTTGAAATATGTGAGAACAGGCTAAATTGATGGATGGATGAAAGGACAGGTTGATATGTTTTAAGTGGATGACTGATGGATGCATGTAGCGGAAAATTACAGATTACAGCTACATTTTGTTTATAAAGAAGGTATGGATTCTTAGAGACTGTTCAGTGCGGTTATTTTATATACAATAGCGCAAAAATATGAGTATGATTCCATATGAAAATGAACGAAAAACTGCGGTAAAACTTTCTTCCATATACATTACAATATATTTGTTAAAAAAGGAAAACAAAACTGCATAAATTCAGTTCAACAAATAACACAAATACACAGTTCAACACATAACACAAATACACAGTTCAACTAATAACACAAATACACAGTTCAACAAATAACACAAATATACAGTTCAACTAATAACACAAATACACAGTTCAACAAATAACACAAATACACAGTTCAACAAATAACACAAATACACCGTTAAACAAATAACACAAATACACAGTATCGACATTTCAAACACAAGGACTATATCAATATAATGCCTAACAAACACAACAAGAAACCAAATTCAACTACAGATGTCGTTAATGTCAGTATCTATCTTACTGTGCAGGATGTCCAGGTAAAGCTAAGTGTGATGTAAAACTCTGAACAAAGTGTAGTTTTTTTTCTGTTAAGATTTTATTCATTTTTGCCTGTCATCCCTTGAAAGCAATGTCAAGTGAATATAATAACACATTCAAATGCTAAGGATGCCACGAAACCGCGCTCTTTGCAATCTTAAGAAAAAAACAGCTCAAGATAACTTGAAAATGACAAGAGGTCCTGTAGCACCCTTTTTTATTTGGATCAGTCGAGCGATTACGGAAGTAATCGTGTGTTCTTGTAGTCTCTTTAAGGTCGTTTCCAGTAGACGGCAAACCTTACAAGTGATCATGCTGTCACATAAGTATCCTCACGGGTGTAAGAAGAAACTTTTAGACTCACGATGCACTTATAAATATTGTTTTTTCTTTCTAATTTTGAAAATGAGTAGTGTTGATTTCATTCTATAATAGGGTTATCCTATATGTACTACGCCACTCTCAATGAACCAGCACGCCTCCTGCCAGAGTACCACCCATATTACTTCAAGCAATAATCTCAATGATTCGGTATGCCACCTGCTAGAGTACTATTCATATCACTTCAAGCAATAATCTAAATGATTCGGCATATTGCCAGCCAGAGTACCACTCATATCACTTAAAGCAATGATCTCAATGAATCGGCATGTTACCTGCCAGAGTATTACTCATAGCACTTCATGCAATAATCTCAGTGAATTGGCGTATTGTCTGCCAGAGCAATAAGACTTCATGCAACAAGACCAATGAATCTCCGAAAACAATTCATTTTGAAAACAAGCGGAATTCGAAGTTATAAATAATAATTATATGTTTTTAATGACATGTATATAAAGGAAGATGTTTTGAGCAATTTGAATAGTAAACCCTAACAATGTTGTTTCAACAGAAGCTCGATATATCGTTATAGGAAATGATAATGACCAGCATAACGATGTCATTTAAATGAAGATGGGATTAAAACAAGCGGCGTAAAGACATATTGATTAGAAACAAAAAAGTGATTTCCCTAAACAACTCCACTGGAATACGGGAATAACACAAATATAACCCCCGTACAGAGAAATGGTTATGGAGGCAGTGCCCAGATAAGACCCAGGGATCATTACAACAGATCTACTTGAAAATAATGAGACTAGCCCGAGGGTTTGTCGTTCTGAAGAGCGAGTGACAACTTGTGGAATGTTCTATCCGCGTTCCATTATTGATTTTATCTGTTTCAGTTTTATTTTGGGTGAATTTTTTGGACTGTGTTCACATTTCGTGTATGTTCTGCTCCTCTTTTACTTTCTATTTCAACCTCTAATCATTTCTCAGTGTAAATGTATGTTTGTTGTATTCAAACTCTAGTAATAAACAAAAATTAAATGTTAAGTCAAATAGGACACTGACAGAAAGGGGACGTTTTCAGTCTTTCCTTTTTAGTGCGTATGTGATATCGGCCAGACAATCAAATTAACATAAACAAACACGGCGAATTTGATTTTCTTTATATAGGAATTAAAACAGGAACAGTGAGAAACTAGCATAAGAGTGCATACAATAGGTCTACAAATGCATAAACAGAATAGAGGGAGAGGAGAGAGAAAGATCCACCGAATAAAACGGACTAAGTTCGTGTTATATTATTTCTTTTAATTAATTTTTAAAAGTAGGCTAGAATTGTGCATGAATATGTGTTGACAATGTGTTTAATATTCCGCATACTGCCGTATATATGACGAAAGGTGTATACATCGAGAGTCGTACTTTCTATACATAGTTTTTCCGAATGCTTTAGCCGAATTGAAATATTATACACAAATACCGACAATAACAATTCGATGAACACTTGCGACGTTAGCTTTTAAAAATCCGGCCCATCTAAACTTGTGTTTAAGAGGTCATTATTAGTGAAAAGCGTAGACTGCGCAGATAATGTAGAAAACGATGCTGTGAGATGAATTCTTACCTTGACTATAAATGACGTGAAAAGGGTTGACATCGACATAACCTTCGTCATCGACGTTAAAAGAAACGTGTCTGGACCATTCATTCAAAATGCTTATCGTGTTTTCTAAAAAGTGCTGGATGGAAAGAAATGAGGACTGTGTGTAATCTGTGAGGAATGTGACGACGACGATGTTAGCACTAACATTTAGGATGATGCGGTACTCAAATCTAATATTTCAACGGCAGAGGGTAAATTCAGTGAGCATCATTTCAATTCAAACAGTAATTCTAGTTTCGAAAGTATCTTTGATAATTCTATGTTCCATATTTGTGCACTTTATAGGTATTTCACCCACCATTGCTTATTAGC
Source organism: Meghimatium bilineatum (assembly GCA_034231615.1). Lineage (NCBI taxonomy): Eukaryota > Metazoa > Mollusca > Gastropoda > Stylommatophora > Philomycidae > Meghimatium > Meghimatium bilineatum. The sequence goes on from CM067299.1 coordinate 58,620,479, forward strand.
TTTGTATAAAACGACCCTCCCACTTCTGTAAGGAAAAATCGTGGTTCTATTTAATCTCGGGTTATACACAGTTACATACTATAAACGTCTTTTTATCTATTCAGTTTTAAATATTCCGATATTGTTTAGGGAATACCATTTAGTAGTAGTCCACATGCAATCATAGTGACATTCCTTTCGATCCTTCCTTGACTAGCAAGGCAAGTCTATTAATAACGCGACCTGTATATACATGAAGCAAGATTTTAGACAGTTTTGATCTTGTTCGTGATACACGATTAACTATTCTCGTGATTCTGATTCCTTTTTAAGTATATGTTCCTTAATAATCTCTTAAAGGTCTTTTTGTTTAAATATCTTTGTAGTTGTAGGTATGTGTGTTTGAAGGAGTGTATTTGAAGGTCTGTTTAGTAGTAGAGATATACGTTTTTGAGAGTCTGTGTTGCAGTAGTCATGTGTGTTTCAAGATTATAACTTTCTGCATTTACAATGCTTGTTTGTAATTTGTTTAGATGTTAATATTTTCCTTATGTCATTGAAAGTACTTTTAGCCATTTATATTCTTCTTTTTAATTTCTGTTTCGCAACTACCATCATTTGTGATTATGTGTACAATATATTGGTAATGATCTACTTGTTGTAGTATCTCTCCATGTATTTGTATGTGTCCAAGATATTGGTAATGATCTACTTGCTGTAGTATCTCTCTGTATAGTTTGATGTGTCCAAGATATGGGTAATTATCTACTTGTTGTATTATCTCTTTATGTATTTTTATGTATAGACCTGTTCTACGATTTTGCTGGCTATCATTGTTTATGTTTTTGGATGTTTGTAACTAGTCCATATTCTTTAATTGCCTTATTGACTTGATCTATGCCTTTGTAATTTACGTTCTTCTAAATGAACAGTGTCATCTGCATAACACAGATTGTTGAGTATTTTCCCAATGATCATGAGTCGTGAATCCTGACATTCCTTCCATATGTTTAAAAATGTCCTCTGTGTAGATGTTATATTTGTGTAAAGATTTTTCTGTGTAGACCGAGTGATAAAATATATCCCTTTCTTGTCCCTATTTTTATTTCTCTGTATAGTGAATAGCTGTTTTCACACCTTATTAATGAGGTTTTTTTCTCAATATATATTTCTAATCAGTCTAATTTTTTTCCATCTATATCTACTTCTTTAAGACATTTAATTAATGTTTCATGTTGAATTCTGCAGAATGTCTTGATCTGGTCTATGAAGCAAATAAAGATTCTAGTTTTGGAATTCTGTGTATTTATCTAGCAATAGTCTGATACAAAGTATAGTTTCTCTGGTTCCTTTGTTTTTACCTAAACTCAAACTCTTCTTCATCGACCTCAATGTCTGTCTTGTTTTTAATTTATCATGTATTATCCTGAGTAGCATTTGTGTTATGTGGTTCATCAAACTGTTTGTTATGCATTCTGTACAATCCACAGCCCTGAGCTTCTTAGGTAGTATGTATCTGATGATTTTAAGTCTTTAGGTATGTGACTTGTTTTATATATATATCTTTGAAAAGTTCTGTCATAGCTTCCTCACCAGATTCATCTAGAGTTTTCACTATGTTATGTTGTCAGAACCCGCAACCTTTCCACATTTAATTTTTCTTTCAATTTCTGATTTCAGTATCGCTGTTCCATAACTGTTTTATATTATAGGTTTTTTGTTCCATTGATTATCAAATACGTCTGTTACATAATCTGCACATCTTGTCAGCACTTCTGTCTTATCAAATATAATGTTTAAGCTTTTCTCTTTAATGCAGTCACCACTACCACCCCCCCCCCCCCAAAGTTACACGATTTTTCTTATTTGTGTTTTGCCTTATTTCCTTTTGTTTTTCTTTAGTCTTCTGTTGCAGCGGCATCGCTATTTCTATGTATTTTGTATCTCGTGTTGTTCGTCCATCACAAGTGATGATGACCATTTGTTACATCCACTTATGAAAATTCAATTTTAGTTATGTCCTTGATTATGAGTTCGTAGATGGCTAATGAGCCCTATTCGAGCTGTAAATGTCCTTGGACAGTTTGGACATGGAATAACGACTGTAGACGGATCTTGGTCTATCCGTGACTTTCTAGATGTTCTCCGCTTTTGAGCTGCTGCATTTCTCTTCTTTTCACAAGACGATGCGCTCTTTTTTATTTTAGAACGCCATGTAGATCTATTTTGTGCAAGTTCTTCCCATGTATCGTGGTCTATTTCAAAGGCATTTTGTATCTAGTCATTGTTCTTTCGATTTTCTGCACGTTACGTATCTAATTGTCTATAAGTGAATATTTTATGGTATTTTTAGCTATTTTTTATCATGACATTTTATCTAGTATTTCATCTGCCATTCATGTTTGTTCTAGGCTTTCTTATTGGTAAATCTTCATTTATTGTTTTAATTCTTTTCCTTAAACTAGGCCATTTATTATATGTTTTCTCATTTGTATTCTCCCTTTTGTATTATTCTATGCATTCTATCGTTAGATGTTCCTACCTGTTCTTTACTTCCAAAAGTTATTTTTAATGAATTGTTTAAAAATAGCACTGGTTGTTTCAGTGCTGATGTATCTATCTGTGGATGTTGTTTTGTTTCTATTTGTCTTTTTAAGTTTTATATTTTATGTTTTGCACAACATTGGATTGTGGTCAGAGTTGATATCTGGTGCTGGATATGTTTTAATGTTCTTTACACTATTTCTAAATCTGCTGTTCATGATAATACAATCTATCTGGTTTCTCTGTTTATTTCTATGAATTTTCCATGTATATAATCTACTATTTTCACGTTCAAAGAATGTATTGCATATGATTATGTTATTCTTCTCATAGAACTGTATAAGTCTTTCTCTTCTGTCGTTTCTTGTTCCCACTCCAAATTGTCCTACAATGTACTTGTGTCTTCCTTTCCCTTTCCTAAGGTAATAAATTAAGGACTTGAAACTCTCGATCACAACTATTTAATTGTGCACAGGAAAATTAATAGCATCCCTCGTTACCCCTAATGATCAAAACAAACAAACTTATAAACATATACTATGTAACATTAAGTAATACTTGGATATATTTTTATATATTTTCTTTGTTTATTACAATGTACTTATTATAGTGTGGCACGCTCTATCAACAGTGGGCGTTAGTCCACTAGATTTAGTTAGGCTTTATCAGGGCTCTATGACCATAAAAATTAGTGGGAGTCGTAGTTCTGGTAATCCAACCAACAAGACCTATGTGATTCTGTGTATATATATCACCGAATGTGGATGTGTCGGGCCTTTGCTGAAAATAAAACGGAGACAATACATTTTTATTCTCTGGACTATATTCGACTGGAAATCTAGTAGGACTTTTATCATGCTAAAAGAGAGATCCAGTGGGAGTTTGAGAGTGAACGCTGAAGAAGAAAAAGAAGAAGAGTATATAAAGAATATCATGTGACATTAAGTAACCCGGGGATATAGTAGATGACACATGGTGTGTAACAGATACCATTAGGAACAGGGTAATGAGAACTGACACAATTTCTGAGAATTATTTGAAAGTAGTTAAAAACAAGTATTGCGACACAAATGACAAATAGAAGTGGGAAGCCTCCAATTAATAAAAAGAAAATATGGTGAATGCAACAAGGCAAAAAATTCAGAACCAGACAAGATCTTGTAACATCTTTAAGATCCATTTAATGCAGTTATGTTGTCCCTTTAAAAGTTTTTGCAGAGTTACATCGAAGCCATCTTAATTGTGATGACTCTCTATTTGATTCGTTTTTCGTTTCATATCTTAACTACTCTTTCTGTATTTATATTTCTTTTTCCCATTTTTGCTATCCGAATTTCGTTTGCTGTTTCTTTATATTGATTGTTCTCTCATTCCTTCCCTGTACATTTATCTCAATCTATCTCAATCTATCTATTACTTAATCACAATTATATTTATGCGCCGTCTCTCCAATTTTCTTCATCTTTTGTACATGCCAGATTCCAGATCAATCAATCAATCAATAAACCCATAACCCTTCAGGGTCGTAGGGGTACCACATTGGATGCTTCAGCACACAGAGTCCTCCAGCGAATTCTATCCTCAGCGATGTGGATGAGTGTGGAAATATCTAGCCCTGTCCATTCCTTGATGTTGTCTGTCCATGTCTTTATTTGTCCTCCTCTGCTTCTTCCACACTCGACAGTTCCCTGCAGTATTGTTTTTGACAAGGAATCGTGCCTGCATACATGTCCGAACCATGCTAGTTTTCGTCGTTTCACTATTGAAAGCAATGGTTCCTGGACACCTGCACACATCTCTACTTTATTTCTTACGTACACATTGGTCTTATGTTCCCTATAGGAAATTCGTAGAATTCTTCTGTAGCATTTATACTCGAAAGCCTGTAATCTTCTCTCCATGTCCTAAGTGAGTGATGATTATCCATTGTAGTATTTCAGTGGGCAAAAGGTTTAGCTAGTGGTGCCCATCTCCTCTCCAGCTGTACTTCTGATGTGGTTATATGGATGTGTCTTCACTCTCCATCTCCATTGCACTTTGCTGATGTTGACACTACATTACATTTGATCTCCGCGCTGAGCGCATCGCTACCATTTCACTAGGTCACAACCTTACTTCGTACGCATCCACATTAAGACTTCTAAACTTGATAATACCTTCACTATGTTGTTATCTTTTAATCCATTAACGAGTAACTTTCAAGATATTATCCCGAATTGACATATTTTCCACTGCACACTAATTCACTGAATATAATACATAACATAGATCCCTGCTTCACAGAATGAAAACACAACGCCATGATTCCAGATGTACACAAACGAAGAAAGTCAAAAATGCAAACACGGCACTCATAAACTGTACAAAATTCTCGTGTGTTACTGATACCCGAAAGTGGAGCCATAAAGAGTAACACTGTCGTCTCATGCAAGAAGTAAAAGGGGACTAAGGAGTTCACGATGAGGACTGACTATCCCACCCAATGATATGCACTGCTCGTTGAACCCATGCCTGGACTGATAAGCAGGAATGGACTCTTTATTTGCAGCGTTTCGGGAGCGCGAAAAAGTCACGGCAATGTCTCCCCTGGACTGGAAGACAGTCCAGCTTGTGGCATTGCTTCATTGAGCCACATTAAGTAAAATGGTCGTTTGGGACTAATGAAAACTCAGGATATCTCTACCTCCCCCCCCCCCCTCTTTCCAAAATGGACATAGAAACGAATATGGAGCTGACAGCTGAAAAAAAGCAATTGCCAGACTTGTTAAGTGTGTTAAAGCTGGCATTTCCTAGGGGGATTCTATCATTCAATCTCCATATACAACTGGCTGTTGTTCTCTTTTCATATATGCCACTGTCTGCTGTTCTCTCTCCATCCATATGCCGCTATATGCTGTTTTCTCTCTATCATTAAGGTATCCAATTAATCTTCTTAATAATTGACAACAAAAGAACAATTCTGACTTCCTTTCGACAATTACATGCAACATAAAAATACCATCAACAAGTGCCGTGCCGACTAGCAGACAATCATTGATAATCACAAGTCACTACGAGTAGTATCTTTATTTAGGATCTTCCTTGTTGCGACTGTTATGTAAGATTCACAGAAGAAGATACGAATGGTATCTTTAATGCATCGTATTGGTATCAATATATAGGTTGGTGCTTCATGTGCTTATCTGATTCCAATCTTGTGTACAGCATTCTGATGAAGATATTCATTGATTCTGCATGTAGTGATGTTCAACTTTCTAAAGATTTCATTATCGCTCTCTCCTTTCTTCAAACTTTCGCGTTATAAATATGTACTGTTATCCAAAGGTTATTGTCTTTTTACATAGCAAAGAAAATAAATAATATCTTTTAGATGATGAAGTAACGATCGTTTGTTAGGAAACCATAGTGAACTAAAATATAACCGTGTTATGCATGAGCAATATCGGAGTGAATGTATAGTACTGATCATAGAAAAAGTACTGATATGGTGTGTCACATAGTACAGATCATAAGAAGGAAGCTACACTATTTTGGACACATATGATGTCGGGAAAGAGAAGAAGAGAAAGACCAAAAAGACGATGGACTAGCGCAATCGGAGAATGTATGCATATGTCTTTGGCCAATACAGGCCTGTTTGTCCGGAACAGAGAGGCGTTCTGAGTATCCATGATAAGGACAACGTTCTTGAAAGTATATGTCATTTGATATATATATATATATATATATATATATATATATATATATATATATATATATATATATATATATATATATATATATATATATATATATATATATATATATATATATATATATATAGTACTGATCACAGAAAAGGTACTGATATAGTATGCCACATAGCACTGATTACAGAAAAAGAAAGCCCCCGTTTTGTATATATTTGTTTCAGCAAATGTCATTAGTTTTTCTTGCTGTCCAAATGATCTCTCAGAATCCCACAGAAAAACATAGAATCTCTCAAAGACTAAAAGACTCAGAATTGATTAATTCATATTTATTCATGACTTCATCCATGGATATATGTGAGAATAAATAATACGGCACACAGCATCATAGAACTCACGTTGTAAAAGTGAACAGGATAGGTAGCTATTTACTTAGTTAAACAACGAACTGTCCTCATGGCATATCAACTATCGATCAATAATTGCACAGATCGACTCCATAAGATACACTTCAGCGTGTAAAAACCGACCACTATCCACTTTGTATATCATTTTCATTATTGCAAGTGTACATGACGAGAAGTGCTGGACATATTTCAACCGTGGAATGTTCAATGTTTGTTTGCGTTCATTCTCAAACTCCCACTGGATCTCTCCTGGTGCAGAACAATGCTCCTGCTAATTTTAATACAGGACGTATTCCAGAGAATGGAAAGGCTATGTGCCGACGTTTGAATTTGCGTCAGTGGTCCGGCACATTTGTTTTCAGTGTGAACCTTGAAATAAAAACACGTTTGCACAAGTAGTCGTTATACCGAGTCTGTGTGATGTAGTCTGTGTGACTTAGTCTTTTTTGACGAGTGACCTATTCGTTAAAGGTCACGAAGACATGGGCTTTATCCAACAATTCGTTCAATTCTTAGTATTGATATGCTAAAGGGGAGGGGGGGGGGGGAGTTGGAAAATTTGGGGAAAGCAATAAAGAACAGTTTTGCTTCCTACCACAATCTTGAAAACATTCATTTTAATGTAACCACAGTTCTTGGTGAAAACTACAACCTCAAAAACGCACATTTCTTCTTCAAAAATGTCTTCCACAGCATCCACATCTTGAAACAAATTTATCATTCAATCTGTCACTTACATTTCAATAAAATCATTGAATCCTTCTTTCATATATTTTCACATGTTCACTCAAGATTTCAAAGTCATTATCTGACATTTGACATGTTGATGGAGAATAGAACATTGGTACAATTCTTAACATCTAAAATTCCGGCGAAATAGTGGGAGAATAATGCATGAAAATAATGTGACAACTGACTTTACGTTGATCAGATTAAGACCCTGCAGCTGCAAGTTTTCATTGAAAATAGCATTAAATGTCAGCTAGGTAACCAACATCTTGCATAATGGTCCCAAGTTGTCGGTTAATTGGAGAATTCACTAATTCCACAAATTCAACTGGGCTTTCAAACGAGAACAAACGAGACAATAAATTGAAAGACAGCTTACATGTGCATCAATTGTCGTAGATGTTCTCCATAAATTACGTCATCAATGTGGAAAGTTGGGAGGGGGGGAGATAGATATCCTATATCATTAATGTGTTTTTTTTAAAGCTGGTGGCAAAGAGAAGATTTCGGGGGGGGGGGGGGGGGGGTTGGTTGATAAAACGTGTCCGCAATTTAAAAAAAACCAACAATTACGTTTTTTGAATTTAAAACTTTTTTTTCAAAATTGTGAAACACAAAATGTAATTTTTCTTACTTTTATTGTAAATAAATATTTTATGGATGGGGGTTTAATTACTTGTGACAGAATGAATTGGGGGGGGGGGGTCCATGAATTCGTGACAGATGTTGACAGGCATCAGGCGGGATGTAAAAATATGAAAGCATTGTTGACGTTAGCTATAGACAGCTTTTTACATAGTCTTTATCATTGCCAAGATGTAGCTCGAGACAATGTTTCGATCACAAGATTACTAAGGAAACATTTTTGTGAATAAGTTGTCCCATTGTTGGTTACAGGTTACCCACAGTTGTGTTCATGTGAAATGTGCCATTCTTTAAGCCGCAGATATCGCCGCCAAATTGTAAACTATGAAACAACACATTTCATTTTCGGACTACATTCAGGAGAAGTTTGAGATCGAACTTAGAAGAAAAAGAGATCTATCTCGTAACGTTACCGTCCGAACTATATTGATATTTTCGTCTTGCCAGTTTGTCCCAAATTTAAATTGTTAATTTAGTTTGCTCAACCATCGAGCGTTTTTCATGTCTCCACAATATTTGTTTTATCTCTGCTGAAACTCTTTCAACAATTCCCAACCCCCTTCTAATTTCATAGACTTAATTCTGATTTTCTGTGCCACAGAATATAACCACATATTTTGGAGAATAAAAATATATCTTAAAGGCTACAATTTCATCCTACACTAACCATTCAGCAGTTTCCATTTTTCTGGACACTAAAAATAGATTTTATATATATATATTGTGTTTACTGACTCGTGTGTTCCATTATTGTTTTCTGTGCATCTTAATGCGTCTATAGTCAAGTTCTTCTTCTGAATTGTCCTGCGCAATGATCGCAAATAAGATTGCTTATTTTGGCTGATGAAACTGAGCATAAGTAACTTTACGTATAGTTTATGTTGATATAAAATGAATAGTCAATCTCTTTTCCAGTAAGTTCTACCCTTTTTAAGTCATTCATCAGGACTGATTTGTTTCTTTATTGGTCACTACGTAGACTTTGTAGCGGCAGCCAATGACAAAGTACAGGAAATGCGACATGAATCTGAGCTGAACCGAGATCAACGTATTGGATATTGATATGTAGGAACGTGAAATGTATAATAATCGTTAGATAAGCAAAAATAAGTGATGCCACTCGACTCGTTCTCGGGAACAAGAGGGTAGCATAAAATAGTTACAGTTAACTTTCATGCACGTCGAAAGAGACCACTAAAGAGGTTTATTTGAGGGTGGGGTGGTGTTTGCTGTCCCATCCCAATATAGTCAAAGCGACTCAGAGGCAATGCGGAAGGCGGATGTGTCAAGCCGAAAGGTGCAAATATTGCAGCCACGCCGTGAAACATGACACAACGTATTACCATCTCCGGACTATATGAGTTCCAACCTGCAGGAGTTCGAGAACAAGTGCATCAGAATAATATGCGACGACATTTGGGATCCCGTGCGTCAAGAGAGAAGGTGCGTATGTGTGAGTAGGCCTTGAGGTATTCGAATATTGCACCTAAGACATCCTTTTCCTGTGCTCCCTCCTTCCTCTTGCCTTTCATCTAACAAATATACAACAAATACATGAGTGTGAAGAAAATCTTGAGTCATTATAGGGAAAACACAAATGTTTCTACAAATGATCTCACTGTCAAACAGCGGACAAACAAAGTATTTATACATTGAACTCACTGCTAAACAACGGACAAACAAAGTGTTTATACATTGCACTCACTGTCAAACAGCGGACAAACAAAGTGTTTATACATTGAACTCACTGTCAAATAGCGGACAAACAAAGTGTTTATACATTAAACTCACTGTTAAACAGCCGACAAACAAAGTGTTTATACATTGAACTCACTGTCAAATAGCGGACAAACAAAGTGTTTATACATTAAACTCACTCTCAAACAACAGACACGCAAAAAAGAGTTTATACGATGAACTCACTCTCAAACAACAGACACAAAAAAGTGTTTATATGACGAACTCACTCTCAAACAAAAAAGAATTTATACAATGAACTCACTCTCAAACAACAGACAAAAAAAGAGTTTATAACAAGAGTTTATAACAAGTGTCTCAAACAAGAGACACACAAAAAATAGTTTATATGATGAACTATCAAACAAGAGACACAAAAAAGAGTTTATACGATGAACTCACTCTCAAACAGACAAAACAAAAATAGTTCATGCGACGAACTCACTCTCAAACAACAGGCACAAAAAAGGAGTTTATACGATGAACTCACTCTCAAACAACGGACAAACACAAGTGTTTGTACGATGAATTCACTCTCAAACGAAAAATATTAAAAAATACAACTGAACAGAAATATTTAGCAATAATATGCTCGTACACTAACGGCAGCATCAACAACAACAAAAATACGGAAGTGAGTGAGAATTAATTATATTAAAAATTCAACAATCACACAATAGAAAAATCTATAAATCGTGTTGGAACTTGCAATTGTAAGACTGACAAGAGGATTCTGCCATGAGCTATAAAAAGCAAAGACAGATAACAAAAACATAGCCCAAACATTTTAACCAGCGAATGTTTGTATGAAGGTGAGAAAATGGATTTTTTTAAAAGGAAGGGCCAGAAAGAATAGTCTAGGACGTGACCACTGTTCAATATAAGACCTGTTAGCTAATTGAAAATTAGTTATCTGAAATGACTCATTTGACTTTTTTCCCATGATTTATTTTTGTTGTCTACGCAAAGTATACAAGTGGCTAATGAAAATCTCGGGAAAAGTCACGGGAGTAATGACATATCCAGTTAGCTAAAATGTCTATTAACACGATGGTATTGGGAGAAGGTCTAGATTCTTGATAAAATAATAGTCAAAGCCACCTTCGTGATACCAGGGCCAGATTGGGAGTACAGAATAGAAACTCTGTTATCTGCCATGCATGTTGTAAGAGGATACTACTGATGGCGGCGTTGGATTGACTGTCCTATCCCATAGAAAGTTTAAGTGACACAAAAACCACGCTGAAGCCGGATATGTCGATCAGAATATCGCAGATGTCGAAGCTAATCGGTAAACCACAGCTCTACTCATTCTGTGCTTCTGATCTGACAGCAAACTGGATATCTCATAGCACAACTCCTTCTGTTCTTCGGACAAGACAACATGTTTGGTATTTCATAGCGCAACTCATTCTGTTTTTGGACCAGACAACAAACTGGATATATTTGCAACGTGAACAAGCTCTGACTTCTGTGTCCATAACCCTCTTTTTTTTACATAAACTACATTTTCATGTATTCCTTTACATTCTTTACATTCATTTTAGTTGTACCGTCCCTCGGGATTAATTTTGGCTCGCCCAGCCCAGCCCCAGCCGTATGTCGAAAAATTGTACTTACTGCGCAAAACTAAAATCCAATAGGTAGATCCAGGAAAAAGGTAACAAAGCTTTGCTTAACACTAGATAACACACAAGATGACACACACAAATCGACGTTTCGACAAAAAGGCATGTATCAAGACATACAATTAAAACAAAATTAAAAGATATAATAGAAAGCGAACAGTAATAACATCGACCAAACACTGCTCATATCAATGTGACCGTCGATGTTATTACTGTTCGCTTTCTATTATATCTTTTAATTTTGTTTCAATTGTCTGTCTTGATAAAGGCCTTTTGGTCGAAACGTCGATTTGTGTGTGTCATTGTGTGTGTTATCTAGTGTTAAGCAAAACTTTGTTACCCTTTTCCTGGATCTACCCAGCCGTACGTGCCTAGTTTCTCACCCGCTACGAATTACATCCTTCTAACTAGTAGTATGAGAATAAACAAAGACCAATAGTTACAGTAAATGAAGATCCTCAACAGTTTCTTCTCTACCGCTATGGTTTATTGTTCTAATATAATTCTCGGATCAATCCCCGAGAACGTTACTTTCTAGTTCACATAGTTGTGCAAATCGATACGAAAGATACACAGTTGAGAAGGCAACTGTATTAAATACCAGTATTACCCAATTCTCTCCGCATCATCTAAATGTAATCTCAGTCTTGTTACCTTAAATATAATTATAGTGATGTCATGGTTACCTATACCTGTGGTAGAACTAAGGTGGAGCAACGACCGCGGTTGAAGCTGGCGTGATTCATTATTAAAGCATTTAAGACAGAGAGAGATAGAGAGAGAGAGAGAGAGAGAGAGACGAACGAGAAATAAGGAATTTATAAAGAATTCATGTGTCTTTGGCGGTCGAATTATTCAATAGCGCATGTTTTCTAATATGGCCAAAGTGCATTACATGCATGGCTGAAAGTTCGTTCATCATGAAACAGATATTAGGATGGGAACCCCTCCCCCACTTTCCACCTTATATTCTATCACGTCATATTTCTCCTCAACTACTCTTTTGGTTTCTCAAAAATGCAGTCTGTTGTCAAGATGTAGCAAGGAAAGCATCGAACGTTGACGTGTGGTTTACAGTCTACCTGTGATATGTGTATATTTCGGTAGGACACTTTCGATGTCATTGTGGAATTTCGCATCACTATTACATGCGTGATGGGGCCCTCCCTGACCCTGCTTAGCTGCACTTTACAACATTCATAGTAGATCATAATGTTACTATTTATTGGTATTATTTTGAACCGCCCCCACCCCCTGCTGAAATACACCGCTGAATATCATCACCTTTGCCAGTGTATTGCGAGATATATGGTCCGCTATTTCCAATAAATGCGTACTTCTATTTTCATTGCAAGTAAATCGGTATTGTGGATACATAATCACAAATGATGGTAAATGTGAAATAGAAGTTCAAATAGGAATTACCTCAAAGTACTTTCAATGGCATGTCGAAAATATGAACATCGAAATAAATGAGAAATAAACTTAAAATACGATATTTATCAAATGCGATATCTTTTCTGAGAAAGATCTTCAAGAAATAATCAACATAACAGTGACAAAAATCGCAAACAAGTCTTTTCTTCAATAAGTGAAGACTTGAAACGGGGTAATGCAGTTTTGTTAATAACTAGAAACATCATAATCACACACACAAATCGACGTTTCCACCAAAATGCCTTTATCAAGGTTACATACAGGTATACATCTAAAAACGACAAGCAAGTCGACACAACTGGCGTTCACATATCTAGCGAGATCTGGGGTCGCCGGTAGGATAGAAATTAGGTCAGAGGTGACAGAAACAGGAAATGTACAGAAATCAGCAGTATATAGTATCTATCTTTTCTTCAATAACAGGAAGTGTGAAGTGATAGTTGTGTGTAAGAAATAGCATCCTCCAGCGTGCACGACCAAAATTAATGACTGAATACCCATACACGTCCAACAATTCAAGTATTTGGCAACAATGTTGACATCAAATGGTAAAAGTTCCACAGAAATAAGATGTAACAAAATAAGGCAGGTAAAGGCAGCTTTAAGAAAAAAGAATATCATCCCTGTCCCTATCGTCTTTTTCTTCATCTTCTTCTTCCTCTTCAGCGTACTCCCGCTGGTTCTCTCTTGTGATCCATTATCCTACTATATCTTCAGCAGAATGTAGTTCACAGAATGGAAATGTGTTGCTCCGCAGTTTTATTTGCGCCAATAGACCGACACATCCATCTTCGGTGGAGTCCTTATTTCAAGACGTGAAGAATACAGTACTTAAGACATACATAACAGCAATTCTAACACGTGGATATGAGTATGTGGACAATAAATAAATAGGATAGTGAAAAATTGCGTCAATCAATATCGTGTGCTATAGAAGAACGGTGAAAGTATAATTTATAGCTAGAAAATCTAACGAAGATGTGCTGAAAGTATAATTTATACCTAGAAAAACAGAATTAGAAAATATTGGAAAGTCTGATGTCGTGGGATGGCAAAGAGTCAAAAATTATCCTGATAAAAGATACTGGAAATAGAGAGAAGTGGAGATTCGTGATCGCCTACGCCAGAAGGCACGGCACTTGAAGATGATGATGGCATCTATTCTAAATTAATGTATGGCTCAGAAACATAGATAATGAACAAACAACTAGATGATAAAATTGATGCAATTCAGATATGGATATATATAGAAGAATATGGAGAGCATCATGGAAAGAGAAGAAAACAAAGATGTTTTAATAACACTGCATATGAACAAAAAAACTGTGAGGGAAATAAAAATAAAACAAAAACAATATTTTAGACATAAATACATTGACCATACTTATGGGTAGAGGAACACGATGCAGGCAGAGATACAAGTGGGAGAAATAGATAATAAGATGGATAGGATACAGTCTAGCAGAGTGCATTACCAAGGCAAGTGACAGATATAGGAGGTCTGTTGCGAAGGGTCCAACCTTCGATGCGAATAGATTACATGATGATTTTGCTTGACAAACCAACTATATATAGAGCATCTATAAAAAGCCTCATAGCACTGAATTTGAAAATCAATTTTTAAATATGACGTCATTGAAAGTTGTGTATTTTCATAGTCTAGTTTACAGAGCGACTCAGCAGATTACTGTGAGTTGCAGAGTTAACTTGATTTCTGTTGGCCGAATCGTGCAGTCTTTAACCGCTGAACAAGGATTATGCGTGGTAAAACAAGTGTTTAATAATTTAACAAAGGAGGTATACAGGAGATATAATAATATATAATATATATATATATATATATATATATATATATATATATATATATATATATATATATATATATATATATATATATATATATATATATATATATATATATATATATAATACGGTAGATGTTATGAAATTTCATGTTATTATAAAATACCGTTATCATCGCAGTGGTGCATAATTCCAACATTAACATATGGATGCGAATGTTGGAAAGCAACATAAAACTTAGAACAAAGACTAAACACCTTTGAAAATAATTGTCTTAGAAGGAAAGCTATGACATCCGCCCTATGTACCGTCTTTGGCCCTATAGGAATACCTAACTAACTAACTAATGGCAGTGGTGATGAGTCGCAAACTTGTGTTGTTTGGCCATTTAATGAGGCACCATTTTCTTTACAAAAATATATTGCAGGGAATAGTTGAGGGTGGAAGAAAAAGAGGGTTCAGGGGAAAGTATGGATTGATAACATTAAAGACTGGACAGGATTAAGATTCTCTACACACAAACAAAGAAATGCTAACAGATAGGCATAGCGAAAATTTGGTGTTGATTTTTTCAGAGTGACACTCCTACGGCCCTGAAGGGTTATGGATTTGATGGTGATGTTGATAATGCTTATAAAATTCGCTACACAAATTTCCTGATGCACGTATTTCGACATCTGTTGTTTATTAAAATAGCTTCTTTACGCTACTGTGCTTTCCATCCACTTTGCCCAATATGCAATTGACATAAGCAATATTGTTTTTTCAGACATGTTGTTGCGTCGATGACGTCACGCCGACACACGCTAAGTACCCACAATTTATATGACGTAGTATCGCAGGCAATGGAAATTGATGCACAGCGAGTTTATGGATACCCTGTACATGTACGCAACGAGTTATTGGTCTGGAGGGAAAATGATAACTAAATTGCGTATTCTTGATTCTTGATTAGGAACCAGCATCACAGGGGAATTCTCAGAAATACTCTGCTTGCCATTCCGTCAGACATATAAAATTATATAATGTTAGTGTCCTAGTCAGTTGCTGGCTGTGAGTTTTTCTGGCCTTTTTCAGTGAGGACGGACTTTCTCCCCTGATCGCTCCTATTTCTATCAGTTTCTGAACATGTACATTATCTTTTTCAGTATTTTCTTCACAATTTTGCAGTGTATCAATGACTGCTCAAATTAACCCAGACAGGTCTCTTCTCATCACGCTGTAATCCACTATAACTTTACTTGCTAATGTGTCAGCTATTTTGTTGCCCCTATCTTTCGCATGACCTAGACAGTAGATTCATGTGATGTTTTATGCGGTGTTGAGAAGAATGCCCACTCATGTAAGAAAATGTGTATATTCTCAGTTACAGATTTCACTTAAAGATCATATCTAGTAAAAAAAAGTAAAGTAACCCATAGCATTTATTAATGCCGTAGGGGTGTGAGATGTTAGCGATCTCACATTTCACAGGCTCTGCAAATGAGGGCGGTAGCCATCTCCTCTCCCTCGCAGTCTTTACTTCTCGGATTAATCCGGTACCCATTTAAGGCTGGTCGACCTGGGAGCCGTTGCGATCTGAATACATTTCCGCCTCAACTGGGGAATGAACCCAGGACCACTCATATGCGAAGCCAGTGCGCTAACCACTGCATCAAGTATTGTGTGTTGGATCATCAACACTATTTCTACTTCATGTATTGTATTCCTTTTGAAGGAAATTGAAAACATAATACATGGTCAAGATGAACAATTTATTCTTCTTTTAGCAACCAATTAGCCATCTCACTGTATAGTAATACGCTGTTGAAATATGGTGTGTGTACGTTTCGTTCTTTGATGTTCATACTGTTTTACTAGTGGTAACATCATAATTTTTTTTTACGTTGAGCACAATTGATGGTTCTTCACTAAAACGTAGTGAAGAAAACTTCATTTAACGATATCTTACAACGCCTTCATTTTGTATTATGTCAGATATCCCCCCTACATAATAGTTAACAACTTATTTGAAATTCACTTTTGCACTACGGAAAGGCGGGGGGAGGAGGAGGGTGGGGGGCAGAATCATTACCGAGAGCAAACATTTTTAAACAACACATTTCTAAAACCATCATCATCAAGCGCATAATTCGTCAGTGTCGTAGCGGTACCATTATGGAATAATAAAACAATTTTGTATTTCGCTTTGTCTCCCCGTTCTCAGCTTCTTGTTTAAGTGTAGGGAATAGTAATCATGTCCATCCTTTAACATTACCAATCCATATTATCTTTTATCCTACACTTCTTTCTCTACCCTCAACTATTCCCTGTTGGATAATTTTAGAAAGGGAATCACGTCTCATCACGTGGCCAAACCACACACATTTGCGACGTTTCATCACTGCCATGAGATGATCTTGTTGGTCTGGATGAGTATTTGTTTTGTTTCTCACATAAGTGTTGGATTTTTATTTACTGTAAATATTGGTCTGTAACATTTGCTGTCAAAAGCCAGTGTATCTTCTCCACTTCCGCTGTAATTGTCCATCTCTTACACACGTAAAAAATTAGATATTACTAGAGATTTATATAGGTTTATTTTCACTGCTGTACTTATTCTATTCTTCTATATGGTATTTAATGTGGACATTGCAGTCGAGGCTATTGCTACTTTAATCTTTTGTGTGTCAGTGCTTTCATTGCTGCTGATATAAAATCCTAAGTATTTAAAAATATAAACTTCTTCTAGTTTCTGGTCATTCATTAAGATGTTAATAGTAGTCGAGTTGTCAACTCTGTTTACCATTATTTGGTTCTTCTTCATACAATAAATTGCTAATTTGTTTCAATCTTAGAAGTAAGTTCTTGAAGTTTTTTCTCATTGCCAGCCATAACGACAACATCAATTGCAAACCACAAGTTGCACAGAGTGCGACCACCGATGGAAATTATAGTTTGATGGTTCTGTAGTTCCTCATGCAAGATGTGTTTCAAAGATATATTGAATAGCACTGGTGATAATATGCAACATTGTCGAACCCCTGCAGCTGCTTGGGAAAAGGCTTCAATATCACCATTAATTAGAACAGTACTAGTTGCTACTTTGCATGACTGCAACAATACATTATATCTTTGTCAAATTTAAACATTCCCTTAATTTTCCAGAAACCTTTTTGCCATACTCAATCGAATGCCTTAGAAAAATCCCTAAAGTTATGATAGATTTCATGCTGAACGTGTAGGATTGCTGTTTCTCAACGATCATTCCAATCTTTAAAACTTGTTCTATAGAACTTCTACTTTAGGAAAATCTGATTTTTCTTCCCCTAGTATTTGTTCCTGCCTGTTTCAATCGTTTTAACAATATCCTTAATATCAACTTGCTTGAATTATCCTTAACATCAAATTGCTTGAATGAGTGACAAGACTAATAGTTATATAATTTTTGTACAATTTAAAATGATCTTTCTTTGGTAAGTGGTACAACTAGCGATTGCATCCATTCTGTAGGCCACTGTTTTGTTTCCCATATGCGTTGATAAAGTGTTCTCAAGCATATTTCCAAAAATAGTCTAGGCGATTCCAAGTATATAGTCACCAACCGAAATCCCAACAATAATTATTTTAAAGTCACAACTGAGATCCTAATTAATTCTGTTGGAAGGTCTTCTTTTCCGCAGATCGTCTCGCTACAGATGTCATGAACTTGTGTTTCCAAATTCCCCGAATTGAAATTCGACGAAAATTACCAACTACTGATAAGTAATCAAAGTTGAGCGAGGAAGGCGTCATTCATTCACACATTATTATGTGCCGTGCCGACCGACGTAGGTCATCATATAATACTATACTACTCTATTTTCAACATTATTAATTACACTTATTGGTGAATCTCTCAGAACATTAGAATATTGCAATTTGACTAGTAAGTAATAAGTAATAAGTAATACATGAATTTGTATTGTCTATCCAACATTAGTTATTCGACGCACATGAAGAATGCATGGAAGATATGCCACTATCTTTGCTGTTGTGATATATAACATATTCACACGACTTTGCACAATGAATTCACAAGCTTAGTGCATGATATGTTGTGGAACCAATATTACGTTTATAATGGAAGTACAAGTCATTTTTCCGAATCGCAAAGCTGTTTTGAAAATAGTGTGTGCTCGTGCTACTAAGTGTGCAAAATATTAAATTACAAGCTATCTCAGTTAAGCTATAAACCTCGTAGTTAAGCGGTGATAGCGAAGCAATTAGTACGTCAGACTTTTAAAAGTGCGCGTTGAACATGTATTCAAAACTGGTAATTTGGGAAGACAATATTTGTCAGCATCTTTGGTGGCGAGACTATACGGCTCCACATAATTGACATTTATCTGTGTAAGTATGTACAGTAGACGTCCGATTATCCGAATTCCAATTAACTTAATCCCCAATTATCCGAATCGAATTAGGATGAAATAATTTTAGAGCGAGAGCGTTAGCGGACGCGGTAGAGAGGTCCCTGGACAGTGCGGTTTGCTATGTGGCTTATTTGCAATACATAGTTGCTTACATATTACTATACTTTTGGGGTGCAAAGGGAACGCATTGCTCTAGGCGGACCCAGGGTTAGCAGATAACCAAGATCCCAAATGTACCTCCACGCGGTGCACCCTGGAAACAGAAATACAGCAGCTCGTGCTGATTCTGGCCAAATCATTTGGGGATCGTGTCCGAGAATGTGGAGGTAGCAGATGGAAAGAGATTTGACTGCACGAGAGACAGACAATATCTCCGACACCACCAGCAGCACCACATATAGCGACACTGTCGACATACAGTGAAGCTAGTCAGTCCAGTCCGAACATTGGAGGGGCGGCCAATGTAAAATGCACGTAAAGGTAGATGCATGGCGAGAGACAAATAGATTTCATACCGAGTACAATGAAACAATGAAAGGGCAGGACAGCGCTAGAGGGCAGCGCGAACTGCAAATAGAAAATGAAAAGTTCCTAGGAAAGGGGAACTACAAGCTCCGTCAGCTCGAGACAAGCTTCTAGTTACCTGTGTTCCTTACAGGCAGAGACCATTCATTGGCGTTTGGTAAAGCAAGAAGACCTAATCCAACTCTAATGTCGAGCCTTCCTAAACCGGAAATACGCTCGCGAAGAGAAATGGTCCCGTACTCGATGCGCTCAGGCACAAAAGGGACAACGATTTAGCCCTGGCCCAACTCTACTGTCGGGTTTTCCTACACCGGAAATACACTTGAAGAGAGAAAGGGTTCAGTACCTGATGGGCTCAGGCGCTATTGGGACAAGGACGCTCAGCTCGAGAACGCCTTGCTCTCAAACGCGTGGTGTAAGACTCGAACTTGGATAAGGGTACACGATGTCGGTGAATGACACCTCGGCTAAGAGGGCGAAAGAGCCAGGGTCCAACTCCTCTGTTGAGTTCTTCCCCTTAAGGAACCAGGCTCACGGATGAGAAACGGTTCGGTACCCAATGGGCACAGTCACGGCACGTCCTATTACACGAGGCAAGTTCATAGACAGTGGAACACCTCGTTCGAGTCAGACGAGAGCAAAAAATTGTCTGGGCGAAGAGTCTCCACTACGCGTGCCTGGAGACAGATATAGAGGCTGTCACAGACTAAGGGTAGCCCACCCGAATTGTCAAGGCATGCCGAAATCGGATGTGCAGGCCTACAAGGCGCATAACGGTGGCACAACGTAATCACGCTCCCGGCGGAAATCGCACGGATATCCGTGATGGTTACAATGGAGCGAACGAAAAACAAACAAACAAACAAACTATACTTTTATCAATAAAATTTCATTCATTTCAATGTATAATTGTATGTATGTACACTGTTTTGCTTCATTCCTGAGATATATCCAATTATCCTAATTTTAGATTATCCGAATCTGCCCGATCCCCAATTAATTCGGATAATCGGATTTCTACTGTATATGTCATCATCAGGTGTCGTGACGGGAAGCGTAGGCGATCATTGATTTCCACAACATTCTATCTGCAGTTATGTGTATCAGCTTCAATGCTGATTTTTTATGCCACAGTGACAAACTATCAATTATCTTTACTCTTTGCCATCCTCTGTCTCTTATTCTCTCAACTTTGCCTGTTACTACATCGTATTTCAAACCTTATCTTTTCATAATGTGGCAAGCACACGTGGACTGTTTCTTTCTGATGTTGATAAATAACTTCCTTGTGGTATCGACCTCACTTAATACATCTTAATTTGTTTTTCTAGCTATCCATTGGATTTTCAATATTCTTCTAAAGAAATTTATATCTCAGGCCTCTAGTTCCCTAATTTTATTTTATTTATTATCCAGGATTCGCTTCCTTATTTAGATGAATGAAATACAAAAAGTTGTCAGGTCTCCGTCTAGAAGACATTGCCCGGTTCCGATTAGAATGCGGTCAGTGAATCTAAAATGTTGCTCACCCTGATTTACAACAAATAAATATTTAGATGGGGATCGAAAGAGCGAAACAAAAATATGCTCGGCATTATTATTCATAAACTTTACGCGGAGTATTGGAGCGTAAAATATAAGCAGTAATGCCAAAAATATCGTTCAGTACAGTAGTTCTTAAACATTTCGTTAGGTCTGGTCCCCTATATTAAATTTTTTTCTTTCTTAGAACCTGGGACTCATTCTCATTTTTAGGTATTCTCCGGACTGCAACCATCGACTTTATAAGACATATTGGCTAATGTGACATTAAGCCTTTAAAATTAACGCTTTGACTATTCCCTTGATTCTCATTTGCTGTCACGCAAAGTATAGTCATAGTAACCAATCAATGAAAGGAAATAGGCAAATGAAGCATTAGGAAGGCTTGATTTCTCATTAGTCAGTCAGTCTTATATTGTAGATAGGAAAACTCGGAATTCCCTAAACTGATAATATGACAAAATTCAGAATCTAATTATATATTTAACTTTTATCACACGTTTTTGAAATTTGTACTTTTTACTTAGTGCTAGTCATGGTATTTGTTACTTAGTTATAGATGTAATGTTATATTTTAGTTAGTTCTAAATGTCATGTTATATTTTGCTTAGTTCTAGATGGCATGTTATATTTTACTCTGTCATGTTAGATTTTACTAAGTTCTAGATGTAATGATATGTTACTTAGTTCTAGATATAATTGTAAATGTTGCTTAGTTTTAGATGTAATATTATAGGCCTATGTTAATTAGTTCTAAATGTCACGCTATATTTTAATTTTCTAGATGCCATCTTATATTTTACTTAGTACTAGATGTAATGTTATGTTACTTAGCTATAGATGTAATGTTATGTTACTTAGTTCTAGATGTAATGTTATGTTACTTAGTTCTAGATGTAATGTTATATTTTACTTAGTACTAGATGTAATGTTATGTTACTTAGTTCTAGATGTAATGTTATGTTTCTTAGTTCTAGATGTAATGTTATGTTTCTTAGTTCTAGATGTAATATTATGTTACTTAGTTTTAGATGTAATGTTATGTTACTTAGCACTAGATGTAATGTTATGTTACTTAGTTCTAGATGTAATGTTATATTTTACTTAGTACTTGATGTAATGTTATGTTATTTAGTTCTAGATGTAATGTTATGTTACTTAGTTCTAGATGTAATGTTATATTTTACTTAGTACTAGATGTATGTTATATTTTACTTAGTACTATATGTAATGTTATATTTTACTTAGTACTAGATGTAATGTTATATTTTACTTAGTACTAGATGTAATGTTATGTTACTTAGTTCTAGATGTAATGTTATATTTTACTTAGTACTAGATGTATGTTATATTTTACTTAGTACTAGATGTAATGTTATGTTACTTAGTTCTAGATGTAATGTTATATTTTACTTAGTACTAGATGTAATGTTATATTTTACTTAGTACTAGATGTATGTTATATTTTACTTAGTACTAGATGTAATGTTATATTTTACTTAGTTCTAGATGTAATTTTTTAATGTTACTTAATTCTAGATTTTTATGTTATATGTTGCTTAGTTAAAGACGTAAGGTTACATATTACTTTGTTCTAAATGTCATATTATATATTACTTAGGGGAAGGGGGTTTTGAACCGCCCCCTTATCCAAGGACTTAGTGTCGTGAACATTGTATAATTTCCTTGTGCAGTATTTGTCCTTGAATCCGTTCGTCATTTTTTAAATTTGTTCATTATCTCTTAATTGTAAATTTAAAACGGAAAATAAATGTTACATCTCTTCATGAGGAACCAAATGTTCAATGGTGTTTAATGAGTTATTACAGCCATAATAATCGAGTAATTCTATCACTACAATCTCTAACATAGTAGTCCAACTACTTCCAAGAAAATATACATGTAAACGTAAGTGTAAAAGTTCAAAAAAACATTTCTTATAGACTTTGCGGACTACCTTGAAAGACATCGTGAATAATAATAATGTAAACCATCGGAGACAACATCGTGAACTACATCAGAGAAGAATGTCAACTATATGAAACAACATTGCGAACCAGTCAAGAGAACATTGCGAACCACCCCGAGAGAACATTGTGAACCACTCAATAGAACATTGCGAACCACTCAAGAGAACATTGTGAATCACTCAAGAGAGCATTGTGAACCACCTGAGAGAACATTCGAACTACTCAAGAGAACATTGCAAACCAACTGAGAGAACATTGTGAACCACATCAGAAGACATATTTGACCACCTGAGAAGACATCTTGGACCACATGAGGGAAAAGTGTGAACCCTATCTTAAAAACTATTCTTTTAGATAATACAGAACGTCAATACTTCACTAAAGCGTAAAGCTGTTTAACGGACCGCAATGATTTTATTTCGAAGTGAGAAAGTCGGCTTATCCAAGTTGAGTCTTGTCTGTTCATGTATATAAATTTTCGTTATTGGGTGGTTTTCTGTGAAGGAGTGCAGGGAGGTTTTCTATAGGCGTATATACTGTTAAAAAAAAAAGAAACAAAACATTTTTGGAGTTACTTTTATAAAAGATATTCGCTGATTGGTCATCGTTCAACCTATCGACTATGTCCACTTGGTTAATGGCTTCTCGTGGTTATCTAAATTGTGCTAATCTCATGATTCGTGAGATCATGAAAGAGGTCAAGGCCAAACAATCTTTCTTGCCAATAACTCGTTACAGGTTCATGAGAATCCCGTGAAACTTACTGAACACACAACTCTCTGACCATATTATTGAATGCATATAAAAGATTGACGGCCCTAGAATAATTTCACCTGAATATTCAATGTGCAAGTATGGCTCATCTCACTACAGAATAACGATCTATGATCATTGGACGCTTACAGATTGGACATTCACAAAGTGTAGTGGCCGGACAATTTAGTGTGGTTAGAAGCACCATTAGTCACCTTTGGAGACGATTTCAACAAACTGGCTCAGTGACAGACCGACAGCGGAGTGGAAGACCCAGAGTCACAACATGTGCCAAAGACCGCTTCATGCGACTACGTCACCTCAGGAATCGATTTGCATCTGCATCCTGCACAGTCCATTCAATGACAGCAGCTCGTCGAATTTAAGATCAAACGGTCAGGAACCAGCTGCACAACGCTGGTTTTTGGGTTAGAATACCATACAGAGGTCCTGTTCATACGGACCGGTATCACCAGAACCGACTGCAGTTGGCGAACCAGCATCGTCAATGTGCTATTATGAATGACTGAAGACGGGTTTGGTTTAGTGATGGATTATTGTTTTGAGCTCCATCGATACGATAGAAGGAGAATAACTTACCGCTTGAGTCCGTTATCACTATGCCCAGAACAACGTTAATGAAGATCCTCTACATCGCGGTGAAGATGCACTGTTGTGGGGGGGGGGGGAGACGATCTTTTCATGTGTAGAAGTGACCTGATGCAAATTAAAGGACCCCTAATTGTCGACCGATACGTCGCTGAAATTGTTCGTACTAAGGTAAAGGTAGGTCCTATGGCATCTGCCGTCGGGGATGAAGATAACTCTTCCTGTACTAAGCCGCAGCAACTATTAGGTGGGGTTGCCATTTCTCTTTCTTGCTGTTTTTTTTTACCTCCTCTAACTCATGTTCGTAAGAGCGTCCTTTCAATTTTGGCTGCACGAGGGGCGATTTTTTAGCAGGATAACACTCGACCTCAAGTGGCACAACTCACCACTCAGAACATCGCTGACAACAATGGCCATACCATACTGTCGTAGGCCATGTCATCAGACATGAACCCCATAGAACACTTATGGGATGACATCAGCAAACGACTCTGCCAGCGAGACTTGGCTTCAGCTAATCACCGACAGTTGTTTCTTGCACGGTGGGAAGAGTGAGCAGCAGTCTCACAACAACAGATCCAACGGCTGATATAATCCATGTCACGGAAATGTCGTTCTCAGATAGAGGCTAGAGGAGACCATACGCATTACTGAAGTGGAGGCCTTAATCGCAAGGAATAAAAGTCTAAACCAAATTTAATGAACATCATTTCTTTGGTAAAGTATGCAAGGTTCTTCATGTCAAGGTTGAAACGTTAATTCCGTAAAATTAAATGGTATACGTTTGAAATTTCGTGTTTTATCACTGTAATAATGTTGCGTTTCTTTCTTTGAACAGTGTATATTCCAATTAACAGCACTCCTTCTTCTCATTGGTTGCATTGGTGTCATATGGATGGTGTCGTCAAAAGTCAACATACTTTCTTTTTTTCTTCTTCTGTGTTCGTTCTGAAACTCATGCAAATTGATAAGATGTAGTTCGAATAATGAAATGTGCTGTACCATGGTTTACAGATTGCCTGTGATATATGCACCATTCGACCTAACACATTATTGTAACATTGCTATATTGACGTCGGATGTGTCGGACAGAAATGAGGAATTAAGATGTAAAATACGACTCACCACATTTCGTTCTCCAGACTAAATATGTAGAGTTATGATCCGAGTTATAGCACAGCGTGTTACCCTGTGACTTTTATGTTAGGCCGAATATAACAGGCAATTTGTAAACCATGACACAGAATATTCCATTATTCCGACTAACTCTTACCAATCTGCAGAAGTTTGAGAAACAGCACAGAAAAAGAAAAGAAAAGTTATTTAATGTTGACGTTTGACGACACAGTCCATATGACATCAATACAACCATTGAGAAGGAGTGCTGTTACTTGGAATATATACTATTCAAAACAAAAAACAAAATAAATGAATTGCAAAAATTATTGCAGAGCTAATGGACACCAAATTTCAAACGTATACCAATATTTTATTTTACGGAAATAACGTTTCAGCCTGGACACGAAGAACCTTTCAGACCTAAAAATAAAGAAATGGTGTTCATTAAATTTGATTTGAACTTTTATTTTTTGCAACTGAAGCCTCCATTTCAGTAAGGTGTATGAGTAAGGTATCCTCTGGTCTCTATCAGTGAACGAAATTTGCATGACATGGATCTGATTAACCGTTGGATCTATTGTTGTGGTATTGCTACCCACTCTTCCCACAGTGCAAGAAACAACTGTCGGAGATTCGCTGGAGAGGAATCATCGTTTGTCGAGATCATCCCATACGTGTTCTATGGTGTTAATAACAATTGATAAAAAGGGTTTCATACTTCTCATGATTGATTCACAAGGCTAGCAAAATACCAAGATCCTAAAAGTACCTCCTTGTGGTGCACCCTAGAAACAAAAATACCGCGGCTCGTGCTGTATTTCTTGCAAACACTTTTGGGATCGTGTCCGTGGGAGTTGAGGCTATAGATGGAAATAGAACTGATTCCAAAATAAAAGCAAGCAATACAACCTCTTAGTGGACACATCCAGTGGCACTATTGACACACAATGACTCAATGTATTCTGACATTGAAGATATATTGGAGTGATACATGATTATGTTCACATTTGGGTTGATGTGGCTAAGGCATAGATCGTCTAGAGTACATATTAAATGCCTCTGGAGAAGGTAACACGCGCTATTCGGCAGCGCTGTGCAAAGGAAAAGCTAAAGCGACAGAGAAGTGCGAATAGTCTAGCTGAAGTGTTTGTTCATGATTGAGAACATACGGTAGCCAGAACGATACTCCCGATAGTAAACGGCTCACAACAAGGGCTATATTCAAAGTAGGAGCGAGTGTTGTAAGCAATAGATACGCCTATTCACGCACCTACTCATGGGTATGGAGAAAATCTTTGAATATAGCTACCCATTGCACAAGGAAGAAGCGTCGAACGAATATTGGGGAGCATATATGGTTCATATTTCTGTCCAAAGCAATGTTGCGACTCAGGTTCTGGACGCTGTGGGCAATGTAGACAGATTGCAATTACTTGAGAAAACGAGGTAATCCCCGCCTAATTCGACTTACGCCGTTGCGGAACACAGGTCATACAGAGAGAATTTGGTTCAGTACCCAAAAACAAATGGGGACAATGGTATTGTCTTTCTTACACGAGTTTATTCGCCGTTTGCAAATCTACTCTTGCGAGATAAGTGCAATCTGTTCACTTCTTTGGGTGATGAACGTAATGGCGAATAGGCAAAGTAATGTCTACTCTTGGCGATGAATTGGAATGCTATCAAAATATGACGAAGTAAAGGCATGAGAAATTCACAGGTAAAATCCAAGACACCAGACGTGTTTGGCGACGCAGAACCTTGCCTAAGAAGATGTATAAAGCACAGTCTAATTCGTCTCTCGGCGGTACTAAATACGGCTTATATAAAGAAATAAGGTATGGGACCTATGGACACAGAAGGTGGCAATGGAATTGTCTCCCTATAAGAGGAATAGTTCACCATCTGCGAAGCGCCTTCTCGAAGAAAAGGTGCACAGTGGATGATCCAGGTAAAATATCAGCTCGTCTCGTTCAAACCGGCAGCTTCAATTTCCGGTGCAGAAAAGAAAAGTCTGAGACCAACACCCCACTGAACTCGAAGTAGGAGCAAGTTTCTCGCAATTACTATGGGTATTAACAAACAAAGAAACATATTTAATAATTGTGGCAAAATTATAATTCAACATGTGAAACTTGGTAAAGGGTAGCGAAGTTATGAAAATCACAGGTAACACATATAAGAAGACTCACAAATCTACGTTTCGAACAAAATGTCATTATTGCAACAACAACAACAAAAATTACATAAAGCGCATACACTTCCAGACTTTTTGAATTTATCCCATCTAGCTATTTTGATGGAAACCTAGAAAGTATAATTTCTTACTCGTTCTATGTTACGTCGTGTTCTTGATTATTCGTTCTATGTTACGTCGTGTTCTTGATTATTCGTTCTATGTTCCGTCGTGTTCTTGATTACTCGTTCTATGTTACGTCGTGTTCTTGATAACGGCTTAGTTTTGGTCAAAAAGTAGATTGTGTGTACTATCATGTATGTTACTTATGATTCGCAAAATTTCATCTTACCCTTTTCCAAGTTTCGTCTGTCATGCTTAAAAAAGAAAGACGACCATTGCTTGATGTTATCAAGTCCAGATTTTATTTTGCTAGATCATTTCATTCAACCTTCAAATTCTTTTTGTCTGACAGCTTTTGAAACTGAATAGTGTTTAGTTATATGCGCAAACTATACAAGCTTTCACCCTTTTTAGCACTATTGACAGTGCTTTCTGTGAACCTGGAAGTATGGTCTTCAACGAATGTATATATTTCATCTTGACTCAAAAAACGCGCATATTTATCACTTGTATTTAAACATAATGATTTTTCTTTATTATTTGCAGTCAATGTTCTTGTAGGTTAATATAAATATATTTGACATTGGTGAAGCGACCCATACTTGTGTAATTTGGGAACATGATGAAGTAATATTCTTATTTCAAAACTATCTTCTAGGTGACATTTGTGGACGTGAGAAGACAATGAGAGCAATGGAAATTATAAATTTATAATTTATAACTTTTAAGATTGGAAGGATTAATATTCTTCACTTTGAAAGGATCTGAGAATAGTGAAACATGACGAGATTTTGTTCTTGATCTTTCCAAAGTAGCACCCATACGACCATAAAGTATTATTTGTTAAATGATGATGATAATGAGTAAGAATTCCACTTTCTCAACTATACAAAATATTAGGTATAAATGAGCATTCCACTTTCTTAACTATACAAAATATTAGGTATAAATGAGCATTCCACTTTCTTAACTATACAAAATATTAGGTATAAATGAGCATTACACTTTCTCAACTATATTAGGTATAAATGAGTATTCCACTTTCTTAACTATACAAAATATTAGGTATAAATGAGCATTCCACTTTCTCAACTATATTAGGTATAAATGAGCATTCCACTTTCTCAACTATATTAGGTATACATGAGCATTCCACTTTCTTAACTATACAAAATATTAGGTATAAATGAGCATTCCACTTTCTCAACTATATTAGGTATAAATGAGCATTCCACTTTCTCAACTATATTAGGTATACATGAGCATTCCACTTTCTGAACTATACAAAATATTAGGTATAAATGAGCATTCCACTTTCTGAACTATACAAAATATTAGGTATACATGAGCATTCCACTTTCTTAACTATACAAAATATTAGGTATACATGAGCATTCCACTTTCTTAACTATACAAAATATTAGGTATAAATGAGCATTCCACTTTCTGAACTATACAAAATATTAGGTATAAATGAGCATTCCACTTTCTCAACTATACAAAATATTAGGTATACATGAGCATTCCACTTTCTGAACTATACAAAATATTAGGTATACATGAGCATTCCACTTTCTGAACTATACAAAATATTAGGTATAAATGAGCATTCCACTTTCTGAACTATACAAAATATTAGGTATAAATGAGCATTCCACTTTCTCAACTATACAAAATATTAGGTATAAATGAGCATTCCACTTTCTGAACTATACAAAATATTAGGTATAAATGAGCATTCCACTTTCTTAACTATACAAAATATTAGGTATATATGAGCATTCCACTTTCTTAACTATACAAAATATTAGGTATACATGAGCATTCCACTTTCTTAACTATACAAAATATTAGGTATACATGAGCATTCCACTTTCTTAACTATACAAATTATTAGGTATAAATGAGCATTCCACTTTCTCAACTATATTAGGTATAAATGAGCATTCCACTTTCTCAACTATATTAGGTATAAATGAGTATTCCACTTTCTTAACTATACAAAATATTAGGTATAAATGAGCATTCCACTTTCTCAACTATATTAGGTATAAATGAGCATTCCACTTTCTCAACTATATTAGGTATACATGAGCATTCCACTTTCTTAACTATACAAAATATTAGGTATAAATGAGCATTCCACTTTCTCAACTATATTAGGTATAAATGAGCATTCCACTTTCTCAACTATATTAGGTATACATGAGCAATCCACTTTCTTAACTATACAAAATATTAGGTATAAATGAGCATTCCACTTTCTCAACTATATTAGGTATAAATGAGC
Organism: Meghimatium bilineatum; assembly: GCA_034231615.1. Lineage (NCBI taxonomy): Eukaryota > Metazoa > Mollusca > Gastropoda > Stylommatophora > Philomycidae > Meghimatium > Meghimatium bilineatum. Next base: position 58,650,578 of record CM067299.1, read on the forward strand.
ATTCCACTGTCTCAACTATATTAGGTATAAATGAGCATTCCACTTTCTCAACTATATTAGGTATAAATGAGTATTCCACTTTCTTAACTATACAAAATATTAGGCTTTTATTTTGATAAGTTAACGTTAACTAAGTTCTGAATGTATTTTTTAAAATATTAAAATTAACTTCCCCTCCCACATAGAGAAACATCAAATTAACGCATAAAACAAAATCATTAAAACAAACAGCACATTTCCCGTCCCCCTTTCCCGAGTAATGTTTTACTGCACACTGATGAAAAACCATTGATTTCCCAAAAAATCATCCTTCAAAATTAAATTAAAGAAAATGTTTTGTCTGCTATAATTGTTTTTAATTATCTGAACGACCTTACCAATGTCGTATGTACAGCCATGACCATAACACTTATATTAACTATTAATTCAACAATGTCCATAGTATACATATTACAACACTAACAGAAACAAGACACCCATTTCTACTTACCCAAGACAAAAATGCAACGCCTCTGAACAAGGGCAAGGTGGAGGTAGCCAATGATTCTCCAGCCAGTTGCAACTGTCCTTTGAGTACTTCAAACAGTCTTCGCTGACCATAATTGAATTTCTCTACAGAATATTAAAAGTCCTCACTCATTTTTCAAACACAATGTGGCCAAAAGTATATATCATCTCAAGTATTTGAATCATCAGTAGCCTTACAGTATGTAAGAACTATATAATATTTATGTGAGGTTACGTCCCCTATCCGTGTTAACATAATTATTGCCATGAGCCTCTGGCTAAGGCATTAGGTTTTTTCGCTGTGTTGACATAATCGTAAAGATTCAGGATTTGTTTTGCAGTATTACCGTAACATTTATTTCACTATATTCTATTCTATGGGCGTTTTGATTATGATCATTTATATACTAAAATAGAACCTTCATCTATCCGCAGATTGATATATCACTGAACATATTGTGTAGGTAAGAAATATCTACAGGTGAACCTTCAAAAATTGAATGAACGGGAGACAGCAATGAAACTGTGGACCATATTACAAATAAATATAATTTAAAAGAACATAAGTAAAGAATGGGTTAAACAGTAGTTTACGTATAACAAATTAAAGTAATCATAATTCAGACTTAAGGGTCTTTATTATATATGGTTTTCGAATTTGATTTGAGATATTTCTGTCGAAAATTTGAATCTGTGTATTTGTCCCCATAAACTGCTATTTAACATATGTTATTTTCTTATATATTTTTTTAATTTTCTAAACTTTTAGACAGAAAATAACAGAACTTTCTGGCAGAAAATTATAGAACTTTCAGACCAAACATTTACTCAGCCAAGAACTATGTTTAGTTCAAAGTGAATTAATTAAATATTTTTAACATAACGAAAATGTTATCGCATACAGCCTCGTATACAGCGTAGGTCGAACTTGAATTTAACGGTACCGTACTATCTTGCTTATAAAAATAGCAAATTACAAAATAAGCCACATCAAAGACTTCAGCAACGTCAGACAAAGTCTACAGTTAACGCTTGCAGTTCTTGAAAATTGCACGGAAATTCGCATGTGGAAGGTCTGCGGGTCTTAATAACCACCAGACAAACAAACATTGTACATTAAATTTGTAGTATGACTTTAGGTGGATGCATTTCTTCCAGTGAAAATCTTTTAAATATTTATTTTCACAGTTATATGATTCTTGTTGTATGTTCTATTGTTCTCCCTTCATACGTCAAATTGCAGATATTATTTTATTTCTTACTTTTGTATTCTATTAAATAATCTCAATCGATCAAGTGCGATGCCGAATGGCGTAGGCGATCATGTTTCTACACGACTCTCTGTCCCTTGTGTTGTCAATAAGCTTGGTTGGTGAACTACTCCCGTGCCATAATACTAGTCCATCTAGCAACTTCTCTCTTCGTAGTCCCCTGTCTCTTCTCTCCTTATTCTTTGCTGTGGTTATTAAGTGTTCAATCTGTATTCACCTCAGCACATGCCCTAGAAACCTTGACTGTCCGCCCCTAATGCAGACTAATGCTTATTACATAATCTACATGGATGATAAAGAGATAGAAGCAGTTGTTCATAGCACGGTTATTCTCCTCTTCTAACAGACGCCTAGGTGATGTGGCAATAAATGTCAGATGAACTATCAATGCAGATGAATGAACAATTCTGAATGAAGAATTATCAAACAGTTGGTTCAGAAGTATATGCTATGTTCCTTAGAGGACGTGTCAATCCTGTAATACTGCTGCACTGATATGCCTCCCTTTGGTCGTTTGATCATTTATCGTGTATCTTTTGCGGTGAGGTACGAACATATCAACCGCAGATGTGAGCCCAATATGGTAATATGAAAGTATAAACCCAAAAATAAATGGAGGTTGTGATTCAGCGAGCCTAGCTATATTTCATAATAAGCCTCCAAAGGGTTCCAAACATACCACCAAGAACATTCTAATGCTATCATACATCGAGCAACATCCTAATGCTATCATACATACAGGAACATCCTACTTCTATCATACATCCAGGGACATCCTAATGATATCATACATCGAGCAACATCCTAAAGCTATCATCAATCCAGAAACTTCCTAGTGTTGTTATACACCCAGAAACTTCCTAATTTTATCATACATCCAGAAACGTCCTAGTGTTATCATACCTACAGAAACTTCCTAGTGTTTTCATACATCCAGAAACTTCCTAGTGTTATTATATATCCAGAAACTTCCTAATTTTATCATACCTCCAGAAACTTCCTAGTGTTATCATATCTACAGAAACTTCCTAGTGTTATCATACCAACAGAAACTTCCTAGTGTTATCATACCTACATAAACTTCCTAGTGTTATCATACATCCAGAAACTTCCTAGTGTTATTATACATCCAGAAACTTCCTAATTTTATCATACATCCAGAAACTTCCTAATTTTATCATACCTCCAGAAACTTCTTAGAGTTTTCATACATCCAGAAACTTTCTAGTGTTATCATACATCAAGAAATTTCCTAGTGTTATCATACCTCCAGAAACTTCCTAATTTTATCATACCTCCAGAAACGTCCTAGTGTTATCATACCTCCAGAAACGTCCTAGTGTTATCATTCCTCCAGAAACTTCCTAGTGTTATCATACCTTCAGAATGTTCCTAGTGTTATCATATCTCCAGAAACGTCCTAGTGTTATCATTCCTCCAGAAACTTTCTAGTGTTATTATACCTCCAGGAATCTCCAAAAGCTATAATGCCTTTGAGATATGGATCATTATTGTTAGAAAGGCTATGGACTGTCAAGAACTACTTTAATTCTTGATTAGTGGCTATTACTACTGTATTGTAACGTCCGTGTGTAGTCGGATCACAAAAGAGTTGCAAGGAATATTGAAACTTTTACCTGCCATGAATATTGTAAAACTCGATTAAAGATACTTTGTTAGTGGAGTTGAATGTCACATCTCATACCTGGTCCAAGTAACACTCATGACATTATGAAATCAGATATGTCACGTGAAAGACGCAGATATTGCTGTCAAGCTGTAAACCATAAAAGCGTATTCTTTTCTTTAGATTACATTCTGCTAATGTATAAGAGTTTGGGAACGAAGAGGAAGTGAGTGTTCCTGGGTAATACTGGGAGCATTCCAATAAATGCCCCACTCGTTGTCCATTATCAATTTAAGGGTGTTTAAGCTCAATATTGCCAGTCAATTGCTGGTTGTGCGTTCTTCATGTATTTTAATTAAGAAAGAAAACCTTATTCACTTTCTCTTGGGGACTTTCATTTCTATAATTCTATAAAATCTGTCCCTTTCAACCTCCTCTTTATCACTTTGTAGTGCATCCATAACCGCCTGAATTAACAGTCTCTTCTTATCATTGACCAATTTACTATAGCAGTGCTCGTCAATACATCAGCTCTATCGTTACCCCTGACTCCTGCATGCCCTGAACAGTAGATCCATAAGGTACTTTTGAGTGACAAATTCATTTCCTATCATGAGCTTTTCTGTTTTTCGTATCACGCTCTGAGATCCTGATATAATCACATAAATCCGCTGTCACCATTTATATCTCCATTCGTATTGTTATGTTGTGATTTCATATACAGTAGATCGTCCTTGTGGTGTTGGGGCCCAAAAAGGGAGAAAATAATAGCAACATTGTTTACCTTCCACGCATGTCATAAAAGGCGACTAAGGAGGTTATGGATGGAGTGGCTGTCCCATCCCATATAGGGTCAGTGACCCAATGCCATGCTGAAGTCGGGCTTGTCAGGCCGAAAGGCACAAATATCGCAGCAATGCTGTAAACCATGACACAACGCATTCCGTTCTCTGGACTATATCCTGCTAATCTGCAGGATTTTGAGTACGAACACAGAAGAAGAAGAAGAAGAATATACAGTAGATCTACCTGCACATTTTCTTCTACCATTTTGTTACGTAACGAAAACCCATCCATGTCTATTTTATTGTGTCTCTACTTACTGGACAATCTGCATCTGTATTTCCTTAGCTATCAATTCATTTCTCAAGAAATTACTTCACTAATATTATCATCACTATTATCATGGAAATAACATAAATTCACACGGAAATAACAATTCGTGGTAGTCGTCATACAAATAATAACTGTTTTTATTTAACTTTGATGCTTCCACCTTATTCAAAGTAAAAGCTGTATCAGTCAGCCTTACTGCAGCTAATGCCGTCTAAATAAAAATGATATCAATTCATGCAATATAAGATATAAACTACAATAATATTCTAATAATAATATGAGTATAAACAATAATAATAATGATGATGATGATGACGAAGGTTATGATCAGGCTTAATATTAATAACAATAATAATAATAATAATAATAATAATAATAATAATAGTGTAGCTGAAAGATATATCTAGTATAGAACAATGTGTTTTAACTCTTGTTCATATTTCAGCGACAACTCGTACCATCAATAGTATAACCAATACAACATTAAAGGTGGATTTCTCTCCGCAATGAACTTCGAGAGAACTCGATATTTGAAATAGTGAGAATGACCGATTTAGCTGAATAACCGTCTGGACACGATGTCACAATTTCTATTATAAATATCAGAATAAATGGTCCTGCTAGACTCTGACAAATATTTGAAGCTCTCTATACAAATGAAATGTCAGAAAGAAACAACACTGCACTGAGCACCCTAGAGAATTGGAACGACAGAAACATGTTGCAATACGAGAAATTCCCAAAAGTTAACTCTGCTACTTTAATTAAGCATTCAAAGATGATATAATTAGTTCAATCATTCGAATATCTCTCTCCCGCATCGATGGAACATATACATATTTCATACATATATAGTATTCATGTATAGTAAAGGTAAAGGTAAAGGTAGGTTCCATGGCATCTGCTGTCGGGGATGAAGATAACTCTTCATGTACTAAGCCGCAGAAACTATTAGGTGGTGTGGCCAGTTCCCTTCCTTGCTGTTTTTTACCTTCCCTAACTCATGCGTCAGGTACTCATTAACAGCTGAGTCGACTGGAGAAGTGGTCGTGTCAAGTGAGAAATTACAACCCAGATTTTTTTTAAATGTCCGGAGGTGGTTTCGAACCTGGCACGCTGTAACCAGATGCTAGCAAGCAAGCTCACTATCCCACTAGGTTACAGCGCTCCCCAGTAGCTCCTCATGTATAGTAGCAGTGTCATTTTATTTACAATTGTATTGATCAATAATTCAAGTCCTCGACGAAGCATTAATCAGGAGTAGGCAAAATATAGCAGATGGGCCAAATCAGGAACACCAACCCATTTTTACTGACATGTTACTGATTTAAAAAATAATAAATAGCTACCACCTCCCGGACAAGAGACAAGAACTGCAAAGTGTGGCAATAAGTTTACCACCACACACAAGTTAGAAATAACTACACATCAAGACACGATTAAAAAATAATGCAATGGAAAGTTCTGACAGTAAGGCAAAACAAAAGCAGAAAATAATACACAATGGATTTATGTGCCTTTATTGATGGGTATGACTTTAATATGTCCAGCAATGAAGATTAGGATGTCTATGTAGAATATCCAGACAAAACATCTGATGAGATCTTTGATGCTCTGGGAAAATATATTCTATGAAGCTGAAATAACAGCACTAGACTTTGCATCAACCGACGATCATATTTGATTCCTTTCCATCAAAAATACGAAACATTGAGATGTTTACATTATATGTCTCTTCGCCAAGCTCTAGAATATCACTCAATAAACATGTAACCCTACAGGATCGTAGGGGTACCACATTGGATTCCTCAGCACACAGAGTCCTCCAGCGAATTATATCCTCAGCGATGCGGATGAGTGTGGAAATATCTTACCCTGTCCATTCCTTGATGTTGTCTGACCATGCCTTTATTTACCCTCGTCTGCTTCTTCCACCATCGACAGTTCCCTGCAGTATTGTTTTTGACAAGGAATCGTGTCTGCATACATGTCCGAACCATGCTAGTTTTCGTCGTAATATGGTGGACACTGGAAGCCAGAACTAGTTCTAATATATCAACATGCTAACCAACTGCTCACATCTCATGAAGTATGTATTGTTATTGAATGTATTCCATTCCCGGCCATTCGCCCACACCAGGCAATGACATGCCAGACAGACTTGCAAAGAATGCAGCAAACGAAAACCAGCCATACACTCTAATAGTGATGCACATAGTAGAAGGTTGTTGAAATTTGTGGTAATGGTGGAACAGACTGGCAATTGAAAACACTATGAGAGAAATCTACAAATATGTGACCAGTCTAAATCCCAAAGACACAAGAAACTTCTGACAAGGAATCCCCAGCGATTTCCGAAAAAAATCACATGTATATAAGACTACACTGCCTAGGATTGAACCAACCATCTCTTGAACTCAAGACAAATGGCTTAACTACGACGTTAAGGAGATCTCCAACAAGGGTTGTAGATTCGTCATCGGTAATGAAAAGGGGGGGGGGAATTACCTTAAAAAAAGTAAAAATTTAAATAAAATATAAAAAAGGTAATTCGCTCGTTTGTGTGGGTAATTTCCTTCTCTTTGATGACATTTATTATGATCTTCATGCACAAAATCGTTAAGAAAGAGGTTCTGACAAAAGTCAAGTCATATTCTAACTTGCTAAAGTGGAAAGTGGTGGGAATGTTCTCGTCTACAGGTTTGTCCCCAACCGTAACACAAAAACTATGAAGGAACCAATATGTAAAAAACTGGACATAGACTATTTGTCAGGAAGGATATTTACGCGTAATGATGGAGAGTGTTTAAGTAGAGATGCAGTAATGTACCAAAGTACAAGATATAATGGTTTTGTTTTTCAAGTATATACCGAAGTATATCATCTGATGAGCTTTACAATGGGCTCTTGCGATACAGTTTTATGCACTGCTCAGAAAATGTAAATCCATATTCATATTTGAAACTGCAAACCATTACTAAATATAAGCGTCTCATTTTATATTCTCAGACAGTTGCTTTCAAAGTGCAATTCACAGGCTTTACCGTGTTTCAAGCGTAGATTTCCCCAAATTGAAATATAATGGTTAGGTGGAAGGAGAATCTGAGAAACGATTGCACAACACAGCCCTATATATATATATATATTCAGGGATTCCCAACATTTCCCGCCGACACCACACTTAGACATTTAGCAAAAATATTACGTCCCATCCCAACATTTAGAAACCAATTAAACCCCATCTCCAATTATTCAACAATATCGTAGGGAGCAAACAGGAAGACTAACAAACACACAATTGTTTTGCAAGTCTTTATATATCAATACAATTTCTATTTTTTTCATGAATAATTTCTTTCATTACAATAGAGGTTTAACATAAAATGAAACAGTAAATTTTAATTAAAGAAACAATACATACATTTCGAAATGTTAATGTGAAGGATGGCACTGTTATTGAATTTTTAAAAAAATACACACTTTGCAAAATTGAAGGATGGCACTGTTAAACATTTATAATCTTGAAATGTTTGGCCTCAATGTAGACAAGGCATAGCTGAGATATCTTTCGATGTTTTGTTTCTATAATAGTAATTTCTGAACACTCCGACTCATATAAATATGTTGAAGAGAGAAGAGCAATAATACTCGCTGCAGTTTTGGTCACTTAAGGATATATTGGAAGATCATGAATTTAAAACTCTCTTAGATCCATATTTTAAAAATCATCTTCGGCAATTGATTAACTCTTCGTTTCTATAGCTTCTTCTTTGAGAAAAATGCTTGTCACCAAACCTATTTTAATAACAAATGGATTTCCTGATAACTTCAAAGACCAATTATCACAATTATCAGGAAAGTAGAGTTTAATTCTTCTGTCATGGATTACAAATGTGGCTGAATTTTAAGAAATAATTATTTCTGATCATAAGCTGTTTCACCCAAAAGTTCCTTAAGGTGAAAACGACGGAAAGCTATTGAATTCAATTCGCTGTTTCCAAAATTGATTTTTTTGTGGCAAGAAAATCTCAGATAAAATCATACGAATCAATAATGTTTGAGTTTCTTTTTGATAACCAATGGACCTTTATAGGACAAATAAATGCCTTGTCTTCTGCTCGAAGATTATCGCAAAGGGCTTGCAAAAGTCTGGTATACAAAGAGCTTATTTTCACATAGTTTACAATTCGTATTACCACTTTCAGTGAACAGCTCTAAATGTGTGGCAAAGTTGAGTCTGTATGAATTACACAATGTCAATGTGCTCCAATATTTGAATTCATTGTTTTGACAAGTTTGAGAAGTCCAGAGAGTGAACCAATCACTGCAGGTGTACCATTCGTTAACACTCCTACATTTTCTCCCCCCAAAAATGTAATTTTCCTAGAAAACGTTACCTATAATAAAAAATACGTCAGAAACTTGTCGATGTCGTTTTCAGATATATAGCAAAGAACGTTTAAAAACCTTTTTTAAAGTTTCATCCTCAACAAATCTACAATACATCAGTAACTGGTAAGCATGTGCTAAAATGTTTTATAACACTTAAGTGAATAAAATGATGAAGTTTTAAATTTTTCAACAACCTGCGTTTAAAAAAAAATCTTTTGCAAGATCGTCTACGCAACTCTTTACAATATTTCTGGAAAGAAATATTTGTGATAACATTGTCATCAATTTTGCTATCACCCAAAACAATAATAACTGTTAATAAACATGTATGGTTTTTGGTAATGTTTTCCCAGTGTGGGCTTTCTTTAGTAATAAGAAGAGCGAGTTCCTATGATGCTTCTACTGCCTGCTCATTCTGTGAGCCCGAAGAATCTAATTTCATGCACTTAAGAGAGTTGCATTTTCTGTCAAAATAATCTTGTGGTTTGTTCTTTCATGTTCTATGGTTTGCTTTCAAATGCCCTTCCGGGAGGATAGTTTTCAATGCATCTACTGAAAACACAATGACAATTTACACAATGTGTCTTCTCTTCAATTCTCAATAACTGTAAACCCGCATTTTGTGTAATTATCGTTGTACAATCTCAACTTTAACATTTATATGTGTTGATATTAACTTAACATTTTGAAAGATACAGCACACAGCAAATTTAATTTCTCATGTGATTTCAATATCTCATTTCATGTTTCACTTTATTTTACCAGCCTATATTTTCTATGACCTCATCATGTCTTTTTCCCTGTCCATGAATTTCTCCCTATTCTTCTGTATGTATTCACATCAAAGGCAAGAAATGTATTCTAGCTATGTGTTCAATGACCGTGTTTCTAATCATACTTTAAGGATTGTTTAATATCTAACTGAAAGGCTTTTGGCATGCATCACGTTACATGAAAGATACAGCACGAGACAGAGCAGTATGGCGATCTGCAATCATAAAATGTGTACAATCTTCAGCACGAGACAGAGCAGTATGGCGATCTTCAATCATAAAATGTGTACAATCTTCAGCACGAGACAGAGCAGTATGGCGATCTGCAATCATAAAATGTGTACAATCGTGCGGGAAAAAATAAAGAGAAATTCATCAGCTTAACAGTGGAAATTGGCTAGAAATACACGGACAGATTAAGAAACTATTCTTTGTAATTATCCCATCAGCTATCTATCAACTCATATACAAACATACATATACATCTGAATTTCTACAAACTTATAGAAAAGAATTTACCTCTGAATTTCTACAAACTCATAGAGAAGAATTTACCTCTGCATTTCTACATACTCATAGAGAAGAATTTACCACTGAATTTCTACAAACTCATAGATAAGAATTTACCTCTGAATTTCTACATACTCATAGAGAAGAATTTACCTCTGAATTTCTACATACTCATAGAGAAGAATTTACCTCTGAATTTCTACAAACTCATAGATAAGAATTTACCTCTGAATTTCTACAAACTCATAGATAAGAATTTACCTCTGAATTTCTACATACTCATAGAGAAGAATTTACCTCTGAATTTCTACATACTCATAGAGAAGAATTTACTTCTGAATTTCTACAAACTCATAGATAAGAATTTACCTCTGAATTTCTACAAACTCATAGATAAGAATTTACCTCTGAATTTCTACAAACTCATAGATAAGAATTTACCTCTGAATTTCTACAAACTCATAGAGAAGAATTTACCTCTGAATTTCTACAAACTCATAGAGAAGAATTTACCTCTGAATTTCTACAAACTCAAAGATAAGAATTTACCTCTGAATTTCTACAAACTCATAGAGAAGAATTTATCTCTGAATTTCTACAAACTCATAGAGAAGAATTTACCTCTGAATTTCTACAAACTCATAGAGAAGAATTTACCTCTGAATTTCTACAAACTCATAGATAAGAATTTACCTCTGAATTTCTACAAACTCATAGAGAAGAATTTACCTCTGAATTTCTACAAACTCATAGATAAGAATTTACCTTTGAATTTCTACAAACTCATAGAGAAGAATTTACCTCTGAATTTCTACAAACTCATAGATAAGAATTTACCTCTGAATTTCTACAAACTCATAGTGAAGAATTTACCTCTGAATTTCTACAAACTCATAGATAAGAATTTACCTCTGAATTTCTACAAACTCATAGATAAGAATTTACCTCTGAATTTCTACAAACTCATAGATAAGAATTTACCTCTGAATTTCTACAAACTCATAGATAAGAATTTACTTCTGAATTTAATAACGTAGATATAACAATGTAATTCATATTTGGGATGAACCAACAATAAACAGCCATATATTCATTTGTGTTCTTTCAATTCTCAGGTGCTACGTGCGCTGTTTTAAAAAAAATTTCTATCTACATTGTGAGTGAGACGGAAGATGGAATAAGAAAAAAATCCCTCTGGAGTTTCAGTCACACAAGAACTATGCGAAATGAAAACGGAGACGAAATAATCAATCAGTGCATTGAACACAGCAAACAAATACGTTGTTTTTTTCAACACAGAAAGAGGCAAAACAATACATGGTATAAATGCGATAACTTAAACTTTACATCTCAGATAGATTATACACTAGTCGGAAATAAAAAAGAAACGCTACAGATACTACTGGAGCAACATCAAATATCGACACAGACAACAGGCCAGTTACACTTACAGAAAGAAGACCAACACAACAAGAACAGCCAGTGAAAAAAGAACGTAGACAAACACAAGATATAAAAGTAAACTACTAAAAGATACAAAATAAATCAAAGAGAAAATGTATCAAGATTACTATACCTTATGAATCACAGCCCATCACAAATGAATGTATTGAAAGAGTTTGGTGATTTTTCCGAACTACAATGATAAATAACATGTATATTCTTTGTGGAAAGAAAAACACAGCGAAGAGAAGCAAAAGATAGTTGGTGGAGTGAAGAAACTAAATAAGCAATAAAAAAAAAAGAAACAAGCATTTAAACAATGGTTTAAAAAAGAAAAAAAACTACCTCTACAGAAAGAGAGTAGGAATATTGGAAGCATAATAAAACGAACGAAAGAAAACGTATGGAAAAATACGGAGAACATCTTTCAGACATATGCACTTAAAAACTAAAAGATATCTGCAAGTACGTAACATCAACAAGAACCAGGGGCGAAACATACAACCGAATGACCACTGTGAACAACAGAATTGGCACCGACATTTCAGCGAAAATTACAGATAAACAAGATACACTGTAACTAGAATATTTCCAAGACCTATATAACCCACCAAACAATAATAAAAGATCACCATTCATACCAAAACACACAGAAATCGGGGAGCCAGAAATATTAGAATAAGAAATAGAAAAATATATAACAAAATCACTCCAAGAAACAAATCACCAGTCCTAGATGGCATAACAACTTAAGCAATCCATGCATGTAATTAAACTGGAGTAACATTGTTAAATAAATTTCAGTAAAGCAATTATTATCCCAAAATGGAAAAAAATAAAGTCAACAAGAGAGAGTGTGAAACATACAGAGGAATATTTCTACTTATCCACACAGGAAAGATATATCCAGAAATCTTCCAACAAAGAATTAGCTCAATGATAGAGCAACAACTCAGCAAGACCAAGTTTGCATTGAGAAAAGGGGTAGGGCTCACAGACGCCATCTTTGTACTGAGACAATTAAGCGAAAAGGCAACTGAATATGAAAAACATCTAAACATCACCTTTGTAGATCAAGAGAAGGCCTGACAGAGTTGACAGGGAAAAATGTGGCAGATACTAGAAGATTACAAAATACACGGGAAACTACTAAACATCACAAGAACACTATACAATAACTCACGAAGTATAATACGAATAAACGAAGGACTCAGAGAACCACTAGAAATAAGGCAATAAGACAGAGATTTGTATTATCACAATTGCTGTTTATTACATACATGGACATAGTTGCGAAAGAGGCAGAATCAAGAAGCGAACGTATCTCAGAAACATCAAGAGACCTATGTAATTTTGCACGATATACACATCGCAGATGATCAATGTCTAATACATGAAGCTGAGGACGAACTACAAAGACACATACATTCACTACAGGCAGAGTGAGAAGAATACAATATGAGATTAAACACATCAACAACAACACAAAATATATGAAAACATGCAGAGTAAAATAACAGTTAAATGTGGACGCTAAACGATGCACAAAACTTTTCATCAGAAACAGACATCAGACATCAGACATCAGAATTTAAATATCTAGGAAGCATTTTTACAGAAGACGGCAAAATTGATAGAAAAACTGAGATGAGGTGTCAAAAAGCAAACACTGTAACATACTAACTTTCGCCGTTACTTAAAAACCACGGGATCAACATGGTGACCACACGACAGATAATAAACACCATCTGTATTCCACCTTTATGTTACCATTGTCATACATGGCACCTGACATAAACACCATTGAGAAAGATTACAACATGCGAGGTGAAATGTCTGGGAAAAGTTATAAACGTCACCAGAAGGGACCAAATGAGAAATGAAGACATCAGAGAGAGATAGTAAATACTATAATGGATATTGTATATATTAGAAGGCAAGTTACAATAGTGTAAATGCATACATAAAACCACATAAAATCATGCATTCATATGGATGTATCTATGGCGGTATAATTTTGATATCTCAGCCCGTATAACATAATTACGTAAATTTTCCAATACATGAATATAACGTGAAAGAACATCTTTAATCTATCCATCTATCTACTTCCTGATTTATTTCCTGATGTAAAAACGTGTCAGTGGAAAACACCCCCACTTCGACTGGCTAGCACGCCTGAAAGAAGATGCTAACAAATAGATGAGGTTGAGACGACAGTGAACACCATCTTTATTTGAACGTTATGTTACCAGTGTCAGACATGGCTACTGACAAAATCACTCCTGAGAAAGATTACAACATGTGAGATGAAATAACTGAAAATGACTATAAACGTCACCAGAAGAGCCAAATGAGAAATGAAGACATCAGAAAGACAGTAAAGACCATATCATGCAAACATCATATAGAAAGACAACATATCAACTGGTTCGGCCACCTTATGCGAATGGAACCAACGCAACCAGCCATCTAGGCATACAACAGAAGAAAGAACGGATACAAAGCAAGAGGAAGAACAAGAACAAGATGCAAAGATTCAGTCAGAGAGATTGTTAAAAATCACGGCCTAAACGTAGCAAGCGCAACAAAGATGGCCAAAGAAAGAAAACTTCAACTCCCAACGACGCCTAACAGCACTTCTGGAAAAGAAAATAGATAGAAAAATAGATTTATCTACGGTCTTTTCTCTAGTTTTGCTGTTAGGGGCAGCAGGACTGAATGATGACATATTTTCAGTTTATAACACGTTTGGTTACTTGTTATTCAATAATATTGTCAAGTCTAAGAACGTCAGTAATTCTTGATCTGCCTCTTCCTCTTGGCTTTAGATTCTTCCCAGGTTGTATGTTCTTGCTACTGGCCAATATGGGTTCACTCTCATTAAGATGCCGAACTTTTTCAGTCTCTGTTTTTAAAAATATATTTGACCACAGACGTTGTTCGAAAAATTTGTGAAATGCATTAATTCCTCACAAGTGCTCTTCTTTTTCTGTTTGCTGCTTTTCTTGGACATCTCATTTCACACTTAATAAGCTTTGTCTTTTGTTCTTTATTTAGTGTATGTGTATAACAATTGCTATTTAATAACTATCGCGTTGTCTTTGATTTGTTTGGCTGTTTGCATTTTCTAATGTTATTAGCAGTACATTGAAATCAGAGCAAAACAGATTTTTAAACGCCAGGCAATGCGGAGATGAACTATAAAAACTATTTGAAAAATAACCCTTAGGGGAAATAAGATACAGAAATGAAAATTGATGTCTTTTGTAGAGAACCTGTAGAAGAATTCATGAATTTCTGGAGGGAAAGTTCAATCACAGAATTCTGGTCACGTTTGCTTCCTAGATTTTCAAAGGCGTGTTCTGTTTTACTATTGGTGGGCAATAATCCCTGCTAGATAACATGGTCTCAATTGTGGTGTATTTTAATTAGCATTGTTGACAGGGAGGGAAGGAAGTAAGAAACCGAATTTAATAAAAATAACAGAGTTGTTTGGTTTTGTTTAGTAATTATGTTAACTTTGTTTATGTTTTTAACTAATGTGCGTTATTTTATTTCGTTGTCAGGACATACCTGGGCGGAAGTAGATAAGATGGGTAAATAATTAAGATTTATTGAAGGCATGTGCTTAGAGTAAAATTGAAGGAGGGAAATGAAATTGTGGTTACTTATAGGAGCGATACTATATCGCCAGTTTAGTTACTATTTCTAATTCACCGTCATTGCACTGAAGAAAAAAAACATGTATTTGCTTTTTCGCCTTCAGAAGATGTCGAATAGTATGCACACTGATAGTTTGGTTGCTTTCTGAATACAAATATTCCTTACTCTGCACTAAAGGATATCATTATTATCCATACTCATTCTAATACCGTAATTCCCAAATTTAAACTTGCGATAGTACTCTTTCTGGACACAGATTGCCCTAGTAAATGAATCCAATTCCGAATGATGACTCCCGCTTGAACTATACAGAGCATGTTCATTCAGTCACTTAGTAGGAATGTGTTAGTATCAGTGACACTAGTCACATCACAGTCTCCATCTTTTACCTCCATCATAAGATTGCAAATTGTTGTGGTAAAGTGTCCCTTGAAGTCTTACTGAAGTATTACCGTATCTTGCATAAACAGCCCAAGTATGTAGCGCTGATAATGAATGGCTTCGTAGACGAATATATCATAATTTACAGAGCTGTCGTCAATGAGAGCGTCTGATTTCGAATCCACTTCACATCTTTTCACATTTTTACTGTCTCGCTAAGCTGACTAAAAATAAATATATGCATTAGCCCCGGAGATCACATAATATCATCTCAAAAACTATTGCAGACCAGAAGTAAACCTCGGCGCTAAACAGTGAAAAAGAAGAGAACATGATTGCCTAAATTATGTGATGATTCTGGTAAATACATGCTCAGAACGAACGAAAACGAATCTTTGGGAAGAGAGTAACCGTTAACGACACCCTTAAATGATTGACCTAAAAAGCGATGAAATCATTTAATTTTATCTCGTACGATACTTTCAGAAAACATAACAATATTTTCGGGTTTTTCTCCTGCAAGGTGTAGCCTTATCTTGCTAACTAGCCTGAATTTGACCCGCCTAATAAATATTTTTACCCGTATCAAAATTGTGGGCTTTTCCATTAATTACATCAACAATTTTGTTCCAATTTATGATCCCCCTCCCTTGACAATAACTGTCAATAATTCAAGGACCATCTCCCCATGTTTAATTATGTCAGATCATTCCACCAACCACGCAAAAAAAAAGTTTGTGGAAAAAGTAAACGGATGTTCAAGATATTAAATAAAAATTCAGTTTCAAACAATTGTATTCGTTTTTTTTTAAATATGTGTGGTTGACGTGAAGTTTTCTCAACAATTCCTACTCCTCCACTCCCTCTATTATCAACAACTATCAAACTTGTTTCAGATCACAAATGTGAATATAATTTTCTGGACAGCCCCTAAATATACAGTCGCTGTGTTTAATCATTTTTGAAGAGTAGAATACGATAACTCACATATGAATAGAATAACATCTTAGCGATACATTAATGGGGTAGCAATGAGGATATTCAACATCTGAAGGTTTCAGTATTCGCATATCCAACTGCTATGCGACAGCAAACTCTAAGTAGATATCATGCCAATATAATCATCATCAGGTGTCATGCTGCTGGCGTAGGCGATCATGGCTCTCCACAGCTCTCTGTCTACAGTATTATTTGTAAAGATCGTTGTTTCCCTGCTGTGCCAGGTTGTCAAAATGTATAATATTTTCTCACGTTGTCGACCTCTGTCTCTGTTGCCTTCAATCTTGCCTGTTGTGACTAAGTTCTCCAAAACTTGCCTGTCTGATGAAGTGGCCAAAAATGTGAACATTGTCTTTTTCTTGTATTATTGTTTAAGGTCCGTTTTGCATTTGACTTTCAACACTTCCACATTAGTTTTCCTGGCAACCATGGTATTCTCAGCATTCTTCTATAGAACCACATCTCTGTTGCTTCTAATTTCCCACTTTCCAGTTTGTTTATTGTCCAAGACTCGCATCCATATGTTAGTATATGAGTTATATAGCACAGCAGAACTCTCTTTCTCACCTCTAATGACAATGCCATATTACACAATATATGTTTTATTTTTCTGAATGTAGTTTTTGCCTGCCCTATTCTGCTTCTTATTTCTGTTGAACTTCTTTCATCTGATGTAATCGGTGTACCTAAATATTTGAATTGGTGGAACTGTTATGCCAATATAGGGACGATATTCTATTGCGGAAAAGTCACAAGCCTTTCATCTCTTCAATTACGTATGCATTTTTAGTGCAATATTCAGATCATCCGGCTATGCACATCCCACTGGAGGAGGGGGTAACAGATCAGCTCCACCACTCACCATCGTGGCCCTAGCTGTTAGCATGTACGTAGTGTCCCTGCTGTGAACAGGAGGTACATTGGGTGTTCTGAAAAGCAACTCTTTGTAGGATATGACAATTACCCTTGAAATCTCAGAAACTGGAAAATATGTTGCATAAGTGGAAATACATCTTGGAGGACGAGAATGCATAGCCGGCTGTCCCTTCCATCCCAGTGATCATAGTACAGAGCTAGGTTGCGTGGTAAGAGATCTTAGGTTCATGACCTAAACTCTGTTGCGGAAAGATAGAAAAACCCATGAAACACATCCTCTCTGAGTAGGCTTCTGAAAGCATTGCGCTATGCAGACTTCTCAATACATTGCGCACCGCTGAGATTTATCTTCTGTGTATGAAATTAAATATCTGGAAAAAAAACTCTACTGCACAAAGGAAGTAAGAGCTAATTGCTCATAATTCCTGGGATCGAAACAACAACATTTATTCATGTACAACAGAAAATGCATGTCCTATTTGCTTTGTTAAACTCTGAACAATAAGAAAGAACAGAAGACCGACAAAAGCAGCATACTAAAACATAGCTCTATTTCCAGACACTTTCATATATTCTTTATTTTTGAAATAAAAAATCACATTAGACCAGTAAGAAAGCTCTTAGAATATCGTATAAATTGTGGATCGATGGAATGGCTGGCTCTATTAGAGATGCGCTATTAAACTAGAAACGCGAAATAGCTAATTATGTTATTACATCCTTCTATGATTGTCAGCAACCACCGTTTAAGGATATAAACGTAGTGATTGAAACAGAACATTGAACCAGAAACGGAGAAAACAACATTGGAAAGACTATATTATTTATATTTTATTAACTAAATATTAACTCTTACGTTGATCAGCGCCCTTTTCAACAGCTGACTTAAGAGCAGTTAATATATATATATATATATATATATATATATATATATATATATATATATATATATATATATATATATATATATATATATATATATATAAGTAAAAGTAAGTAAAGTAACCCAAAGCATTTATTAATGCCGTAGGGGATTTCACTAATGCAAATGAGGGCGGTAGGCACCTCCTCTCCCTCGCAGTCGTTACTTTCCGTATTAATCCGGTACCCATTTAAGGCTAGGTCGACCCGAGAGCCGTTGCGATCTGAAAAATATTTCCGCCTTGACTGGTGAATTAACCCAGGACCACTCATATGCGAAGCTGTGCGCTGACCACTGCTCTAACGCGGTTCCCAATGTTGTAACTTTTACTATTTTAGAATGCATAATTATTCCATAATTTTATATATAAAAATAATGTATAATACATTTATATATATAATATATTTTATATAATAATAATAATAAAATAATAGTCCATAGTAATTCCATAGTTGTTCATATATATATATATATAAATATATCGTAGGTATATATATCGTCAACAATCCATGTCGTCGAGGTTGAATGTGACTCACAAAACCAATCTGAGCAACTTAGTCTTCAACATTATGTGTAAGGAATCACCTGACCACTTGTACCCTCGTATGGTGTTGTGTGTCTTTTTAGATGTGCAGCGCTTGAACTAACTTATATCACTTTCTCCTTTTTCTTTATACCATTCCTGAACTTTTACCTCTATGCAACAAGAAGCATGGCATAATGCTCTCATGAATTTATTTTAATGTCTGTGTCATGTAAATAGCATCTGCATATTAAAAAAAAAACAACCGAAGTAGAGGTCGATACTGAGATATTTTTCCAGACGTTAATTCTCCGTAAAGTAGATCTTTCGTTATTTTATTCTCTTCCGACTGTAGCGACTTGGAGCCATTGGTGAGTATAAAATATTTTCGTTTACACTGGAAATGGAAGATTGATTCCCCCATCTAGGTATGCAAAATTTATATATAAAATTCTCGGTTTACTTGTCGGATTGTCTAGTGAAATAATCAAAGTCCCCAAAACTTGGACCGGTTTCGACGCAAAACATAGATTGATCCGTTTAATTATGGCAAGATTACTGAAACATATATAAATTGTTTAGAATGTATGAATAGTTGAGAAACAATAAACTGTACACGTGTTATGTTTTAATTGGATGACGACGATGATGACTATGATGATAATGAAATAATCACTTTAGTTATGATTCATCATTATTATTTTCCTCTTGTGACGAGCTTGGCACATAGGGCAGATGTCATTGCTCTCCATGCTTGTCGATCAACAGACAGATGTTCCAGATCGTTCATTTTCATACAAGCTGTTGGTATTTCTTTTTCAATAGTTTTTTTTTCAGTGTTGTTTTTGGTCTTCCCCTTTTTCTCTGTCACTCGGTGATCATGTAAAAACTTGACGTAGTATTCTGTCTTCATTAATTCTGAGTACGTGACCAATGTATACCCAACGCCATTTTCTAATAACGTATGTGATATATTCTTGTTTTGTCTCTTCACTTAGTGACTCGTTTCTTGAAATCTTTCCAGTTTGTGATTTTCCTGAGACATTTAATAGCTATTATTTGGTAGCTGTTAACTGCCCACAGTCTTTTTTTTGGGACAAAAGCATAGGTCCTCCTCAGTTCAGTAACCAAAGTGACACTTAAAAGCAAATGGCTTGCTGTCAGAAAACGCATGGTTGTGTTGTGCGGGTTTATAAATGCATGTTTAGTTTCTGAATGGAGGCAATCCAGTACGTCAGTATCCCAGGATCATAACGGTCTGCCAGGATGGCAATATATATGTAAGGGCCAACTGGTTCATTATTTGTTAATCAGATGTGTTAACCAATCCGCAGTGATGACATAACAAATATTTCCTGCCACCTAGGAGTCTGAAATACCAATACAAAGTGATAATGTTCACTGGCCTTCACCTCTCTGCCATCCACCGAGGACCATTTGTCAGAAGACAAAAGTAAGAAAAAGAGGTAAGAAATGCAGTGGCAATACTTTTTCAACAGATGACAAGTTTCAAGCCTATCCCACAACTTTCCATAGTCGTTTCCTGCGACATGCATGAAAAGACGACAGTGACTCTATTCATTTCACCATGAACTAGAATTCCTGACTTCGGTTGTCACACGGACACTTTTCGTTATATATATACACTGGCTTTCTCTCTCTCTCTCTCTCTCTCTATCTCTCTCTCTTTATATATATATATATATATATATATATATATATATATATATATATATATATATATATATATATATATATAACGAAAAGTGTCCGTGTGACAACCGAAGTCAGGAATTCTAGTTCATGGTGAAATGAATAGAGTCACTGTCGTATATATATATATATATATATATATATATATATATATATATATATATATATATATATATATATATATATATATATATATATATATATATATATAAAGAGAGAGAGATAGAGAGAGAGAGAGAGAGAGAGAAAGCCAGTGTTCTGTCGGACCCGAAAGGGGAGCAAAGAATAGCAATGCTTTTTACCTTCCATGCGTCATCGTAAGAGACAACTAAGGGGATTACTGGGTGCAGTTACATCTTCCATCATATGTCGGGTGAAAGAAGCTATGATGAAATAGGTTGTGGGAAACCGAAAGACGCAGATATTGCAGCCAAGCTGTAAACCACGACACAGCCCAACCAGTTCTCCGGGATTCATCTTGCCAATTTGCAGGAGTTTGAAAACGGAGAAAAGGAATAAATACCAATTATTTATCCGATATAGAATCCTCACTGCATTTTGATGCGTTGTTCCGTAAGTGACGGATTCCACCTCAAGAGATTTCATTTTGTGACAGTCAATTGTAATGCTTTCAAGAGTCACTCTTTCCTAAAAGTCTTTTTTTCCCATTCAATCTCAGCAGGCTAGCTGTCCAGCCAGTCCTGTGAAGTAGTGACACTTTCTTTCTGTTATACATTACTTTTATTTCCATGAATTCCGTATCTGATAATGAGAACTTGATTTCATACACAGAAGACTCACACTCTCAGTATCTGATAAGGATAACTTTATTTCATACACAGAAGACTCCCACTCTCAGTATCTGATAATGGTAACTTGATTCATACATAGAAGACTCCCACTCTCAGTATCTGATAAGGATAACTTTATTTCATACACAGAAGACTCCCACTCTCAGTATCTGATAATGAGAACTTGATTTCATACACAGAAGACTCCCACTCTCAGTATCTGATAATGAGAACTTGATTTCATACACGGAAGACTCCCACTCTCAGTATCTGATAAGGATAACTTTATTTCATACACAGAAGACTCCCACTCTCAGTATCTGATAATGAGAACTTGATTTCATACACAGAAGACTCCCACTCTCAGTATCTTATACATTTCAATTTCATGTCCTGGCAACACACAATCGAATTAAATAGTATAGGGAAGAGTACTTTCACACTCTTGCAAAATTCATTATGATTACGAAACCTAAGTGGCCGTTTCAGACAGGATCGGCGAAATATGGCATGCGAACCAAATTCGACACGCCAACCCATTTTTACTAGCCACCAGACAGAATTAAAATAGCTAAATGTACTGTCCCGTAAGTTTGGAAAATATAAAACCATAAATTATCTATGCTACACGCACGCGTACTTCTACGTCCTATGAAACTTCAAAAGACTATCAAAGGGAAAAAATCATACATCTCAGCCCAGCTGAGGGATCTAACACGACTACCAACCTCTGGTGATATCAGGAATACACATCTAAAAACATAAACTCTCAATCAAATGAAATAACGGAGGACTAATTCATATTTAAAAAATACTTATATTGCGCAGTAACAAATAACAATTTTATTAACACTGATATTGATATTAATAAAAATACACGTGATAATGATTTGAATATATTAACACTGTATAACAATCCAAATCAAAATAATTTTTTTAATAGTAGCTCAATTTGTCTACGTATTAAAATATGAGAACACTTCTCATCCATTAATTTGTACTCATGTGATTTATAATAATCGAAAATATTCTAGGATTATCGAGACTATAACATAGTTCACCGTTGTCACAACACTACAAGTAATAACTGCTTTATTTTCTGAAGAATATGTAAGATAAATCCAGATCCCTTAGCCACAAATCAATCTTTTGTTGATATTTATAATTTTATATCTAAATTTGTCACATAACACAGATGTATCCTGGCGAGTATGAAGTGGGGTGTCGTGAGACACAATCCCAGAATAAGAAAGCCAGCAGATCAATGTAGGATCCACACCTGTTGCATGGTTTTATTCCCTCGCTCGTGTCTCGTGATTCGCAATTCAGCATAAAAATGATGCAGGAGATGAGCGCTAACTATCATTTTGTGTATAAAATCGTGTACACGAGTCAGTGGATAACCGTAGTGACGTAAAAAGCGGATAAAGTGACGTAGGTAGAAGCAGCAGAGACGTCATAGGTAAAATGAACTTATTCTGAAAAAACGTACGGTTGACACTCATGTGTTTCGGGGTACAAATGTTAAGCAAATAATAGCAACACGGAAATATAACACATGGAAATGTCATATATATCGTAAGAGGAAGACTAAGAAGGTTTGATGGTTTTGAGCTGGACGTCCAATGTAATATGTCATAGTGACCCATAATTAATGCTGAAATAAAATGCGTCAAGCTGAACGATGCAAATATTACAGCGTAGCGAATATCGTTATCCGGAAAGAATGCTGTTAACTAATAAGAGTGTGAGAACAAACGCAGAAGAAGAATGGTCTGAAGTAGATAGTGATTTAACGAGGTATAGTGATGTTGCAATGATAACAATATTGGCTACACCGATGATGGTGATGTGGTGATGTTGATGGTGATTATAATTGTGATGATGAGAACATGGTGATAATTATAATTGTCCACTTTTGTTTCCAACGACACTCGATGACAATGTAGTTTTAGCTCGAGATTGGCATGCTGTTTGAGGCGGAAACTGTCCACTTTATCCAAGCTCTAAGTGACTGTATTACTCAATGTGTCCGTTGTGTGAAGTGTCTACATCTAGTCACTCTAAGTGACTGTATTACTCAATGTGTCCGTTGTGTAAAGTGTCTACATCTAGTCACTCTAAGTGACTGTATTACTCAATGTGTCCGTTGTGTGAAGTGTCTACATCTAGTCAGTCTTATTCTTCGAATGAAATTTGTTCCGTAACTATCTTGTGATCTCGAGCCATTTTTATATATAATTGCTGATGCTCTCCCAATTGTACCAGTGCCGTTATTCAACAGGATTCCTGACAGTGGAGATCATGAGGTCGGTAGCTCATAAGATTCTTGATTCTTGATTAGAAACTGGCCTCACAGCACGTGGGGCATTCCCATAAGTGCTCCGCCCTCTGTTCCAGCAGCCATCCGACTCGATGGTGTTTCGAGTCTAATACCGCCGAAACAGACGGCAGCATCAGGGCACAACTCTGGCCATGTTCAAGCAAAACGTCAGCCTGTCGGAATAACATGTAACTGTTATCGAAGGTTACGACTACGGGAAGTCATAAGATCATCAAGTCAGCTATTTCATGATATCACTAATGTTTGCATGCAGTGATCTAGTGTTTTAACTAATGTTTTCATGCAGTGATGTAGTGTTTTAACCATTTTTTTTCATGCAGTGATGTAGTGTTTTAATTAATGTTTTCATGCAGTGATGTGATTTAACTAATGTTTTCATGCAGTGATGTAGTGAGATTAAAGTTCTTTTCTTCAATTGCATAAATTCTCAAACTCATACCGGTTCGTAGGATGACGCTCGTATTAGGTAAACATTGTGTCATCGTTTAAAACCTGGTTGCGGTATCTGAACCTTTTCGTCTGACACAGTCAGTTTCAGCATAGATTGTGGGTAACTATGGTCATCTATAGGATAATGCAGACAACTTTAATCCTATCCATTTAACAAACATCCGTAGTTCCTTCCTACTACATACATGTCATATCACAATTTTGGTATTCTTTGCTGTTTCTGGTCTCCTGAAACACACTGTCGAAGATTGATGTATTGAAGCAGATAGTGAAATAATAAATATAACAATAATAGTAATTATAAATATAATACTAATAATAATAATAATAATAATAATAATAATAATAATAATAATAATAATGAGACCCAACAACCCATTAGGATCACAAGGGCATCTATTGCAGATATCAGCACAAAAATACACGATCCATGTTACGCTGATACTTCAACGGTAGCAATTCAGCGGGCAGAATTTTACATGATAGTTGAAATCAGCTTTCCGAAACTTCCTTTCTTTATCGACAATCAGTAACAGTTGTTATTCCGTTCCATTTTAGCGGAAGTCATTGTTAAATATATTTATGGTGTCAGTTTAGGATCTCTTTAGTTATTTTTCAGTAGCCTTCCATTGGTTTCTGGGGGCCTAAAGGGGCAGCAAAGAATAAAAACATCGTTCACCTTCCATGAATGTCGTGTGATGCTACTCAGGAGGTTATTGAGTGTAGCTGACTGCTTCATCCCATATAGGGTGAAAGTGACTCAGAAGCCATGCTGAAGTCGGATGTATAAGTACAAAATGCGTAGATATCGCAGCAAAACTGTAAACAATGACATAATGCATTATGTAAAAAGACTTCTGTTTTCTAATGTACAGGAGATTGAGAATGAACGCCTCTAACGTTTATGGGGGGTCTGTGTTACCTCTAATATTTTATGGTAGTGTGTCCTGATATAACCTAATTGGACTTTGTTGTCTGCTGGTTGAAAGAGGCACGCCTCTCCAAAAGAGAGGCAAACTAATTAACTACCTACCAAAGGAACGCCTCATAGGTTCTCAGCATCGAGTACATCCAAGTCTGAGAAAATGTTGCCATACGTAAATCCGGTATCAATATAGTAGGAGCGTGTTTCCATACACGATATATTCGAAGTAACGAATGGAACCATTTCTGTAGCACGTCCAAGAATTTCCTTCCTTATTGGTCTCATTTTCTCTCTCTATTTCTCTCCATATGGCTCTGCCTTTTGTCTCCCTATTTCCCTATTTCTTCCCTTTTTTGTCCTCTATTTCTTCGCTATTTATCTCCCAATTTGTTTCCCCTTTTTCTCTCCCTATTTGTCTCAATTTATCTCTCTCTATTTCTCTCCCTATGTGTCTTCACTTCTTTCCCTACTTGTCTCAACTTCTCTCTTTGTCTATTTCTCTCCCTATTTTTCTCCATTTCTCTCCCTATTGTCACAATTTATCTTCCTATTTGCCTCCATTTCTCTCTCTATGTGTGTCAATATCTCTCCCTAGTAGTCTTAATTTTCGCTCCCTACTTCTCTCCCATCAATATCCCTATTTGTCTAAATTTCTCTCCCTATATCTTTCCTTATTGTTCTCAATTTTCTCTTCTGTGTGAGATGATGAAAAGGGAACCAGCAATAATAACCCATTTTACTTTCAATCCATGTTGTAAGAGGAAACTAAGGCATGGAGCGTTGGAGATGTACTTCATTGGTTCTTAATATTTTCTATGCTCGTGGCCCACGTTTCAGAGAATTTTTCTTCCATAGCTCCTCTTGTGCCTGAAAAAAGGTATTTGACTTTCTTCACAAATCACCAAAGCTTTTGTCAAGCTTATCAACACGCACTTTTCAAATAGTTACCTTATTGTAGTCCTCCCTAGAGGGGCCTCTGTACCCTCCCCAATTTCATTTTGTGTTCTCGTGGTCTCCGGAAAGTCTCTGGTGCTCTAATAGGATCATGTAGGTCCACAATGAGAACCACTGATACAATAGATTCTCCAATCTCGTAGATCATTGACCAAAAGGTTATGCTAAAGTTATCAAACATCAGGCTAAAATACGTGGATACGGCACTCAAGCTGTAAACCATGTCATAACATATTTCTTTCTATCAGATATAATATACTATCCAATATTTGTATGAGAGCCCAGAAAAAAGACGCCGATGATGACGCTGAAAGACACATGAGGAAAAACGAGAATTTATTTTTTAAATAGTTAAAAGAAAAAAAAACTTAGAGACGTTATCAATTCACGATATGACATTATATAATCTTGGTAGGATATCAACAGCGAGCCATCACATACTGTCATACCAGACAACAAACCGATGTCAAATACAACTGTAGTGCAGTTATCTTGAATATAACCTTTGCTGAAACCATGCAGAGGCCACTCAAAATGGAACAGACAAGACAATAACGCACAACTCCCTCACGTAAGAATCAAAGATTCTTGAGAAGAGAACAAAACAGCAAACAGATCGATATACACTCAGTTTGCTCCAGACCTGTGGACAATAAAACGATCAATTACGTTTCAACAGATTTATATTTTCTAGAAGCTCTTTAAGTTGCTAGCATATCATGGTCTGGATTCAGTGATAAACTCCGCATTTTTTTTAGGGTTTCGATGATTTTCTAGACAATATTTTACGATCAGTATGTTGCTATTGCTCTGTAAACAGGGACGGACTGAAATTTGTAATTTGATCAACCTCTTTGCAATAGACTTTGACATAAGACACTTTAATAAAATATTAAGCTTGCAAGTGATCAAAGTTGATCTACCCATGACCGTCTCCATAAAAACCTTTCAACAGAATTTATCAGAACCCAACCCCCCATCCCCAATTCATTACGTGTTTTGATTATTATTGTGATTTTAGTTGATCATTATTTTTATACTTAGAGTCGCAAGCCAAAAATATCCCAGACTCCAAATATATAAATAATGACCAATCAAATCACAACAATAATATTTTTAAAAGTTCATAATTAATTATGTACGGAGGTCTTATAAGTATTTTCGAAGGTCACGATCTACTTCAGGATGAGCAGAATAATACCGGGTGTTAAATCCTTCTAACAATCATTTTTAACTAGCCCGCCAGGTTAATTTAAAATTAATTCATGCAAAGGCCCCTCATCTTAAAAAATATACCAGTTCGATCTTCATAATACTAGAAATAAGCTTACTTGTCTTATTCAACATCAATAAGACAACTAACCCTATAACGGTGCCCACCAACTCTGATCTATCTGATAACCTAAAGGCATATTTAAGTCGAGGGGAATGTTAGATTAAATAGGTAGGTAGTTAATGAGTTTGTCTCTCTTTTGGAGAGGCGTGCCTCTTTCAACCAGCGCGAAAAGTCCAATTAGGTTATATCAGGACACACTACCATAAAATATTAGAGATAACAAAGACTACCTACTACCTACCTACTACCTACCTACCTACTACCAGATAAAAAAATTCTCTGGTGCACTTGTGTGCTATCAAAACAGTCAAAGATGTGTCGCTCTTCAGTAGATTCATCATCAGGTACCATGCAGGCTGGCGTAGGCGGTCATGGCTCTCCACAGCTCTCTGTCCATAGTATTATGTATCAAGGTCGTTGTAATTTCCTTGCCGTGCCAGGCTGTCAAACTAATATTTGCTCACGTTGTCGCCCTGTCTCTGTTCCAGTAGATTAAGTAGTTCAAATTTCACTTGTCCCGACACTTCTTCCCCCCACTTTCAACTGCTGACGTTCTAGTTAAATAAAATGTACTACTTTTAGTGTGAGGTACGCTGATTTCAACCTCAACATAAGTCCAATATCTTTATACAACAGCTTAAAGCAATAAAGATAGAGCGAAGGTGGTGGTAATCCAATTCCCACGACTTTAGATTATAACGTCTGGAGTGTATACAGAATGATGGAATGATGTAATCCTTAACTGTACCAGAGATAGTCGGATTTGGACAATAAGATATATGCTTGGATTTTTACCAATATATTCTAGTCATGTTTTCGCCCAAGTCAAAGAGAATGCGTGTCAGTGTATAACAGGGATACAATATTAATTCTCAAAAGGAATATAAATCAAGCGCACCATGTCATTGATGGCACGTGCTGAGAGGGTAACAGTTTAGATAACAGAAATATCAATAGTAACCAAAATGACACAATTGCCTCAAATTAATGTAACAATGACAAACTTGCATAGTGTAATAATTGCTAATGGTAGGGAATGCAGAGATTAATACAGATGAAAAGACTACTTCGAAATGAATCAACGGATAGATGAGAATAGAGATTAGTGCAACGGATAAGCCGACTTCGACATGAATCAACTGACAGCTGAGAATGTAGAGATTAATATGTAAGCGCAGACTTCAAAATTATGCAACTGATGGCTGATAATATGCGAGTGATGACGGCTTCAGTGTATTCACGAGTGGATTTATCTGTCGCGGTAAATCTGACTGCAGTTTCATGGCTGGTACTCCTAATAGAGTCTAAGGATTTGAAGCGGTTGGGCAGACATAAGAGGATGACATTTATAGCTGCTTCCCACCTCCTGAATATCACGGAGATCTAATACCTGGGACATACTGATGTCCTCGATAATAAGAGAGCAAACGAGGAATCTATAAATAGTAAATTGAAGATGGACAAAGATAATGTACTTAAATTGTTACAATATCGCACACTCAATGTATACAGTACTACTGGTAACACATCTAGGCTTCGATTTGGAGAATTTGTTAATGATACAGGAATTAGTAGGAATGGAAAGCGTTTCTGCGGGGCAGAGAAAGGAGAGCGACAGGAACTATAAGTATGCATATTCTTGACATTATCTGGAAACGATTGAACACTATACGGGTTGTATTTATGTACAAATAGACATTAAGAATTTTTCACATGGAAATACGTTAACATTACCATATACGACATGTAGAGTGGCAGGGAAATAGGTTGACATTACTATATACCACATGTAGAGTGGTAGGGAAATAGGTTGACATTACCATATACCACATGTAGAGTGGCAGGGAAATAGGTTGACATTACCATATACCACATGTAGAGTGGCAGGGAAATAGGTTTGACATTACCATATACCACATGTAGAGTGGCAGGGAAATAGGTTTGACATTACCATATACCACATGTAGAGTGAGAATATTGAATTATGTTTTTCTTGAGACTGAACTACAAACAGGTACATATTCATATGTCATTGAATCCATTCGTATACTCGTAACTGTGTTTTTTTCCAATTAATTCATTAAAAATTACCTTTTCTCAACATCAATATACTGTTCAAATGATTCGATTGATTGCCCGATATCAAACAATATCACGCAATATCAAACAATATTCAAAGAAATCTATGAACACAAGTGATCAATTTCTCCGTCCTTTTAGACTCGAAGGAATATTTCGGAAGTCTTGTGTGCAGATTAGTGGTTTAATGAACTTTGACAGTTATGAAAAATAAAATAGGCTTAAAAGACACTGACGGATAAGACGTGCAACATATGGTTATTTTGAAACCAACAAATAAATAAACATCACAAATAACAATAACACTATTTTGCTGACCTCCGTCGGTTGATGCAATATTTGTATGGTAATGCTGTAATCTCCTTGTCTAATAAATAGAGATTACAGATTGTTTACCATCTCAATAGGCATTATTCTAACATAGATATGATTTCGTGGCTTTAAGTAAGCGGTTCTCTGTTGGTCGAGACCCCTTTGGTAGTCGAACGACCCTTTCCCAGGGCTCGTCTAAGACCATCGCAAAACACATATTCTGAAGTAGCAAAGAAAATAATTGTATGGTTGTAGGCAACCACAACATGAGAAACTGTATTAATGGGTAGGGCATTGGGAAGGTTGAGAGCCACTGTTCTAAAGTGTATTTGAAACTATAAATACATTTAGACAGCAGTATGACACATGAACTATTCATATACTTCTTTTAGAAATAATATCAGCAGTTTATTGGTGTCTTCCATTAATTTCCATTATAGATTGGTGTTATGTCCAGGAAGAATGGATTGATGTTGATTGAGGATCTGAAATGTATTTACTCGTAGTTAGTTGTTAGATCATCATTCCTACAGTTTACACGCCCATAAATGCACCCATCTCCCCTTGAGTATGTCCGCAACTGCACGAGTGACACTTGCGGTTCTCTGTTGTTGACGAACATTCTTTTACGCTCAAAGACTAAATGCGACTAGCCAGGTCATTTTTACCGACCCGCTAGAATGACTAAAATGATGATATGCACTTTTCCCTGAACTCAGAAAATATTAAATACTAAATTATCTTAGTCAAACTGTAAACTACAATCTGAAATAGTCATGGTATGCACATTTCTCTCTTTCCACATTTTAGTATTATTGTCTTTCAAGAAGAAATATATTTTACGTTCTATGAAAATGATGGATCTGGCTTACAAGACCAATCTGAGCCACAAGGAATCTACCACAGTATGTACAAGAAATCACAGGCCCACTTGATCACAGTGTGCTGCTTCGGGTCTTCCCAGACGTGTTGCTCTTGAACTATCTGCTATCACTTTCTTCTTTCTCTTTATATCATTCCTGAGCATTCCTCTCAATTCAGTACGATACATGGCATCGTTCTCTCAGTATTTCATATGAATGTCTGTTATAAACTATGATAAGTAGATACAAACTACTTCAGAACTTTTGTTGATATTCTTAGTTTAAACAGTTTTCAAAACAAAATAGACTTTCTGAGACAGTCTTCGATGATAACATTTTTATGTTCAACATTGAAGACCATATCAGCTTTGGCTTCCATAGACATAATATGACATTTATGTATCTAGTATTAGTAGTAGTTCATCATTAGATAGACTATACGATACTGTGTCCCTAGAGAATCGTCATGTTAACTTCAATCATGCCTAGTATTATTAGCCTTTATTCTTCTTCTTCTTCTTCAGCTTTATTCTCAAACTCCCACTGGATCTCTCTGAATAGTGTGTCACCATTGACATATATCATAATATATTCCATGTGCACAGAGCGATTGTTAGTAGCAAACGGTACGTCGTTACGACCATCTGTGCTTATTGGACTTTTGCCTCATACCCTAACACAGTTATGTTTGGATCGCCAAACACAAAAGAATGCCTGCCTATTTTCTAAACATATCATGACGCTACTTTCTATCGACGCCATACTTCATGCTAGCTCCTTGTTTCTGCACATGGACAAGGAATCATCGACTCTTTCATTTTTTCCATATATTGATAAATAGACAGATGGATTTATATGTGGATAGATATATGGACAGATTGTGAATGAATCGACAGATGGACAGTTGGATGGAAAGATGATGGATTGATATGGATAGATAAATGGACTGATTGATGAACCGATATATGGATAGATAAATGGACAGATTGATGAACCGATATATGGATAGATAAATGGACAGATTGATGAACCGATATTTGGATAGATAAATGGACAGATTGATGAACCGATATATGGATAGATAAATGAACAGATTGATGGATGAATCTACAGATGGATGGACAGTTGGATGTGTAGATGTATTGGTAAATCGATAGTCATTACTAAAGATATATTGATAGATGAAGGTGACATACGTGTACTTTCACAAATTAGGAAGTCAGTAAAGAAAGATAAGGAAATACAGATCAATAAATATAGATACGTAATAATACTAATAAGACCCATAACCATCTAGGGTCGTAGATGTGCCACACTGGATACATCATAACAAAAGCTCTCCAAACAACTCTACCCTTAGTCATACAAAGGAGTGTGGAATAATCACGTTCAGATCATTCCTTCATGTTGTCAATACAGGATTTTCTTTAGACTCCAATTTTTCTTCTACCCTTGACAGTTTAAATAAGATAAGTAAAGATCGATACGTAAAGATAGATAGATAAGATCGATAGATAAGTAAAGATAGGTAAGCAAATATAGATAGGTAAATATAGATGCATAAAATAGACAGATATACAGGCAGTTGATAGATAGAAAGACAGACAGACAGCTAGACAGGCAGGCAGATGGATAGATAGATAGATAGATAGATAGATAGATAGATAGATGGATGGATGGATGGATGGATGGATGGATGGATGGATGGATGGATGGATGGATGGATGGATGGATGGATGGATGGATGGATGGATGGATGGATAGATAGATAGATAGATAGATAGATAGATAGATAGATAGATAGATAGATAGATAGATAAGATAGATAAGATAGATAAGATAGATAAGATAGATAAGATAGATAAGATAGATAAGATAGATAAGATAGATAAGATAGATAAGATAGATAAGATAGATAAGATAGATAAGATAGATAAGATAGATAAGATAGATAAGATAGATAAGATAGATAAGATAGATAAGATAGATAAGATAGATAAGATAGATAAGATAGATAAGATAGATAAGATAGATAAGATAGATAAGATAGATCAGATAGATCAGATAGATCAGATAGATCAGATAGATCAGATAGATCAGATAGATCAGATAGATCAGATAGATCAGATAGATCAGATAGATAAGATAGATAAGATAGATAAGATAGATAAGATAAGATAGATAAGATAGATAGATAGACAGACACACAGACACACAGACAGATAGATAGGCAGGCAGGCAGGCAGGCAGGCAGGCAGGCAGACAGACAGACAGACTGACTGACTGACTGACTGACTGACTGACTGACTGACTGACTGATTGATTGATTGATTGATTGATATTCTATGTTCAGTCCACCTGCACCGTGAAGCCAGTTATAATGAGCTTTACTTCATTAAAATTGTATATTTTTGTCTTACGAATTTCTTCAATTAGCATCTTTTTCTCTCCTTTTTTTATAAAAAAATAAACACTTACATACGGCTGAATATTAGAAACACAAAATCGATTTCTCGAATCAAGAAGGATTTAAAATGTCACCACTGGCTTGATGTATCTTATCTCCAAAAATGAATCATGGGTTAGCACTTAGAATTGTCTTTAATGATATAGTTTGCATGTGACTGGTGCCGCTCCGTTAGTGCAAAATAATCAGTGACAGTTTAGTTGGAGTGTCCATCTTCAACAATCTAGTTGGATTATCCATGTTTGGTAATATATACTAGCTGCCATTAAAAACGCACACACATATTTTTTTTACATTTATGAACAATTTGCTGAATTAAATTATCAATATTTAAAAAAAAATTATTCAGAAGCGGATAGTAAGCGGTAGTTTTGTTTAACCCAGGGTGTAAAAAAAAATGCAGTCACTGTCAAAAAGGTACAGCCTCATTAATCTCGCGTGTCTCCCAGCAGCATCAATATAAGATGTTTGGAAGTGATCTCTCGGATGTATCAGTACAATATGACGATGTTGAGCTAATGATGTTACATGATGTTTACCAGGTCTGATGCGGTCATAGATGGTACCTGTTGCCAAAATACGTTGTTGCAGCCTTACTATAGTGGACTGGTCACAACTGTAATGTCTGGCAATAACTCTGGTCGCCATTTCACTGAACCAGCAGCTTGCCATCGTTCTTCTAGCGTGAGTCGAAGCATGACAAAAAAATAGAAACAGACCTTTTTAAAAAAAAAAAATAAAACCAGATAATAACTTTTACTCTCCTAAACATTATTGTGCAAATTTCAATTTTTTTCGACTTTTAATAAGGTCGGAATTTATTTATTTGCTATTTTGCATGTGAAGCACGAAAAATACGAAAGAAGCATAACATGAACACAACAATTTGACTGCACGAACTTAACCACTTGCATATGTTATTAATTGAAAAATAACACACGCAAAAAACATTTTAAGCGTAAATACAAATCACGTTTCCGATGCGTTTTTAATGGTTGTTAGTATAGTTGGAGGGAGTGTCCGTCTTCAACAATCTAGTTTGATTACTCATATCTGTCAATCTAGTTGGAGTGTCTATCTTCAACAACAGGTACAGCTTGGAACAGGGTAATGAAGTTGTGTTAATCACTGGAAACACATATTAACACACACAAATCGACGGTTTGATCAAAAGTCCTTTATCAAGACTACATGCTCAACATATAATGAGTAAAGGCAAAAACAGAAAAGACAGAACGTCAGTATTGATGCTCAAATAGCATATAAAAAATGCAGATAATACAGAAGGGTTGAAACTAAGTTAGAGGTGAAACATAAACAGGAAGTATACAAAACACACTCAAATACATGTGAAAAGAAAGCCATCTTTAACAATCTAGGTAGATTATATATGCTTTTCAACCTTGTTGGAGTGTGCATGTTTAACAATATAGTTGGAGTGTCCATATCTGGCCATATAGTTGGAGTGGCCATGTGGTCTGGCCATCTAGTTGGAGTGTCCATGTTTGACAATCTATTTGAAATATCCATGTTTAACAATCTAGTTAGTGTCCATGTCTGATTATCTAGTTGGAGTGTCCATGTGGTCTGGCCATCTAGTTGGAGTGTCCATGTTTAACAATCTAGGTAGTGTCTATGTCTGATTATCTAGTTGGAGTGTCCATGTTTGACAATGTAGCTGAAGTGTCCATGTTTAACAATCTAGTTGGAGTGTCTATGTTTACCAAGTGATAACAAATCAAATATATTCAAGTAATCATTTCGTCTCTCTCACTGTTTAGCATAGTGGTTTACAGATTCAGTGCGATAGATTATCGTTTGAAATTGCATGAGGTAGGGATCAATACATATAGTAATGTTATATCAGCTCGAGGGATCCACAAAATTGACTTTTCCCACGGAATTGATCCGCCGTTCGTATCTTTTTCACAGCCTGGAATATACAAAATCACCAACTCTTACACTCATATAGGAGTTGCACATAGCGCTTCATTTTCATACTAACTATATCGCCCATACCATATACGTGGAATGTGTTAACTTTGTGCAACATGGACAACGAGGATTCTCACTACACAAGAACATGCTTTACCTCTTCCTAGCACGTCATACAAATATGATTGGATATCCAAAAAAGCAAGGATTAATATAATTTACTCTTTGATGAAGCATGTAGGATACATTCCTGGACTGGTGGAATAAAAATAATATTTTAATGTGCGTCGTGTCGCAAGATTTCGAAAAAATTACCATAGGCTCTTCTCTTAAGTTGAAGACTGTCCAACTCTTGACAATGCATCCAATAGTCACCATGAGTCAAACACTTATCTTTCTCCTATCAAATCTTTGGAGACACATTACTGCTATCCCAACTTCCGAGTCAAGAATTACCAGTAGAATCACCAATGCCCAAAATGACAAGTGAGAACGAAAATCAATAATCGTCACCTACACAGTTGTGTTGTTTCTGTTTTCCGATAAGTGAAGTTTTGGAGAAGAGATGGGCTCCGTCGAGTTAAAATCTTTCTACTGACATCCAGTTATAATATGATATCATCATAATGTGCTATTTTGTTGTTTGGATCCCTTAGAATTATGCTCGGCTTGTAGATTTTACTTCCTATTTGCAGTGTAGTTGGGTTGTTTGTTCAGAATTTTATTTCATTTGCAGAAGACTCCTTGCAATGTGACTCCTTGCTTTGGGAAGAGGTCCGCTACTCAAACAGGCTAAATCACATAATATAGATCGTGCAAATTTGTGCTGGCTTTATTTTAAATTTGGAACCCTTACAACCTGACGGGTAATGAACTTTACTGTTATTTGTATATACCCTTCTTGGAAAAACATTTCTGACAAATGGTTTATTTAATTATGTCAAAGAATCTCCATAAACACCTTGTAGTCATATGGATTGTCTGGACAATAGTGCTTGAAACAGATGTCTCTAGATCATAGGTTCCAAAAGTGGGCGGTAACTCTGAAACCTTCTAGGGGAGAGGATAGTAGGATCAGAATAAATTTTGGAAAGGGAGTGGCATTCATGCTGTCTATGGGTCTGTGAATTCTACTAGAAGAAATTATTAATATATGTTTAAAAAATTTTTCGATTGGATAAACCTTTAAAATCTAAATTCTGCATGTAATTTTTTAATAAACCTTTAAAATCTAAATTCTGCATGTAATTTTTGGATAAACCTTTAAAATTTAAATTCTGCATGTAATTTTTGGATAAACCTTTAAAATCTAAATTCTGCATGTAATTTTTGGATAAACCTTTAAAATCTAAATTCTGCATGTAATTTTTGGATAAACCTTTAAAATTTAAATTCTGCATGTAATTTTTGGATAAACCTTTAAAATCTAAATTCTGCATGTAATTTTTGGATAAACCTTTAAAATCTAAATTCTGCATGTAATTTTTAAATAAACATTTAAAATTTAAATTCTGCATGTAATTTTTAAATAAACATTTAAAATCTAAATTCTGCATGTAATTTTTAAATAAACATTTAAAATTTAAATTCTGCATGTAATTCATCGGATAAACCTTTAAAATGTCAATTATGCATGTAATTTATCTTATATCTCTCTTACCCGATCCTTTTTTCCCCATCAATTTGCTATTTAATTTATTTAACAATTTGAAAATTGACTGTGATAGACAGAAATAAATGTCAATTATCTATGTCAATGAGAAAGTAGAGCATATATATGACAGATTGATTAATTGATTAAGAACCCCAGGAATTTCTAGCAATTATAACAATTAGCTCTTACTTGTTAAATGCAGTGGGATGGTTTTTCTGTGCTTTCTTTCATGCCCACAAGACTTCAGCTTTCGACTTAGTGCAATGCTTATTGAAGAAGTCTTCTACTCAGAGGAGGTATATAATTATATAGATGATATGCTACAGAGCTTCCATAAGAGAGTCTCAATATGTTGGGTTTTTTTTTTTTGTTGTTCGTCCATCACAAGTGATGATGACCATTTGTTACATCCATTTTTGAAAATTCAATTTTAGTTATGTCCTTGATTATGAGTTCGTAGATGGCTAATGAGCCCTATTCGAGCTGTAAATGTCCTTGGACAGTTTGGACATGGAATAACGACTGTAGACGGATCTTGGTCTATCCGTGACTTTCTAGCTGCTCTCCGCTTACGGCCTCAATATAACGGCATGTCATATACTAAGGTTTTCTGTTGCATGGGTTGTTTGTCCAGTGGGCCATTGGTGAGACCCACATACGCAACCGCATGCCTAGAACATGCACATATGTGTGTATAATATGCTATGTTTATACTAGAAAATCTATTCGTTACATTGTATTTCAAAATCTATATGAAAAATATAAAAATTTAGTTTCTTTTTAAAAATTGATTTGTACCAAAAATAACCCCAATTTTATATAAATATAATATTACAAGTAAAACTGATAATGACAATAAAGAAATACAACAGTAAATTCAAGTTAGCTTTTTTAGTACTAACTAATATTGCTAACTAGAGGAAAAAGACAACACAAATATTATTCGAAATGTATTATATTGTTTTCTTTGGTTATGTTGGGTAGGTTTGGTGTATATATCTTGTGTTTATAACTGTGTTCAAGATGAAGTACATATAGGCCGCTAATTTTTTAATAATTTAATAGCATCTACAGTAATGTATCATTACTTGTTATTTACGTCGAAAATATCAAACGGCTTGAACGTGGAAAACTGTTATAAATAGGAGAGGAGGAGGGGGAGGCGTTACACCATTTATGTCTTCTAAAGTGGGCGATGGCTCTAAATAGTTTGGAAAATTGTAGATGGTTGCAGGTTTCATCTGATTGGAATTCGGAATACAGAATGTTGAAACATGTCTTCTACATGCACACAGATGAAGCATCTTTGAGCACAAGATTTCTTGTCAAAACATTGTATACCGCTGACAGTACAGTCGTCTGGACATGACAAAAGATCTGGGGAAACAGTTTCTCCACCTACACATTACACATAGGTAACACTAGCTTTATTATTCATAATTCCTTAGAATTAAAACAAACAAACAAACCATACTAGAGTTGATATTGCCATATTTACACAGAAATATCATTATCATCAGCACCATGTGCCATGCCGAGTAGACGATTATAATTCTTCTTCTTCTTCAGCGTTCGTTCTCAAACTCCCGCTGGATCTCCGATGTAGCAGGACTATGCTCATACTAGATTTCCAGCAAGATGTAGTTCAGAGAATGGAAATGCGCTGTCACCACTTTATTAGCGGCAATGGCTAGACACATCCGTCTGTGGCGAGGATTATAATTGATCTCCATAAACAATATATCTGCAGTACTGCGTATCAGCTCTACTAACGTTTTTCTACCATTCCACGAAGTCAAACTATCCAATATTTTCACTCTTTGCCAACCTCTGTACCTTTTCCCCACAGTTTTGCCTGTGGTTACATTGTACTCCAAACCTATTCGTCTCATAGTGTGGATAATAAATGTGGACACGCCCGTGTGTTGTCGGGGCCAGAAAGGGGAGCAAAGAATAGCATCACTGTTTACCTTTCATGCATGTCGTACGAGGCGACTAAGGAGGTTATACGATGGAGTTTGCTGCCCCATCTCATATAGGGTCAGTGACCCAAAGCCATGCTGAAGTCGAATGTGTCAGACCGAAAGGCGCAGATACTGCAGCCATGCTGTAAACCATGACACAACGTATTCCGTTCTCCGGACTACATCCTGTTGATCTGCAGGAGTATGAGAACGAACGCAGATGAAGAAGAAGAAGAAGAAGAATGTAGACAGTTTTTTTCTGATGTTTAAATGTAGCTACCTTTTGATATAATTCTCCTTCTGTACATCTTCGTTAGTTTTTATTTTTAGATGACCATGGGATTCTCAGCATTCGTATAAATTAATAGGCACTCCTCTATGTGGTCTCGAGTTTACAGAAACATAATACTGCTGTTGACAAATATTCCAAATATGCAATGTGATCACAACAACTCTCGAGAAGACCAGAATAGAACTTCTCTTTATACAATAACTTTCCAGAAGACGTCACAATAGAACTTCTTGTTACACAATGTATAAGGACATATATCTTTACAACATTGATGCATTCTCAAAATAGCTTCTAACTGGAGAAGCAGCTTTGTGCCATATCATAACATTTAGATATAGTAGGGGATACCCGGTTGATGATTCTTATTCAACTGCCAGGATTAAGTAACAAGGTTTGAAATATGGGGTCACCAGAAGAGGGGGAGGGGCAGTTTGCGAGGCGCAAAAGAATGATGGTAAATCAATATAAAACCGGAACTGTCAGCAGAAGTGTACTGACGGATACAATCAGGGAGAGATCGGAGCACCTATGGATTTTTCGGAGTGCAGGGATGATGATCCGATGATTAACTAACTAGTTAACATACACAATGCTTCCCTCTATCAGTTTTAATGTGTACTCTTAGGATCATCATTTCTTAGCGAGATCTACTAATATCGGGATATAGACATTGGCCGCTTCTCCAATGTATCTACATTTTTGGCTGATCGAGATGAAATGTACAAATTCCTTACATCAGTGTGTGCCGACAGTGCTGCTGTGTGTGTTGGCGTAAAGGTCTCGGAGATAGTGCCTGTTACTTTGCAGGAAATTCTCATTCTGTTGCAACTCTCATGGCCAGGAAGGTATCACGAGCAGCTGTAATTTTTCGAAGCTATAAGCTAAGAAAAAGAAATAAAAACACAAGATAAGAATACAAATTAAACTTTAGACTTCGACAAACAAACTTTCACTATCAATTTGAGTCTTATTTAAAGAAAGTTCATAAAACAGCACAAAGCTTAACTTTTTAGTTTTTATTAATATAAATGTATTATCGTAATGGTTCATTACAGGTCAATCCAAAAAGTATAAAGATGCAGTTACACCAACATACTATGTTTTTGCAGAAACTCATCTAAATTAACTATTAAGTACTGTCAATTATTTTCACTGGAAATTTGAGATATCAGATAATACAATCACAGTTATGACCAATGACACAAGACTAGTCACTTTAATACCGTGTCCCTGCAGATATCCTAACTGCAGACACACACCCTGTTTATATGGTTTAGTAATAACATCAGTTAAGTAACAACTTTAATACTTTC
Organism: Meghimatium bilineatum; assembly: GCA_034231615.1. Taxonomy (NCBI): domain Eukaryota; kingdom Metazoa; phylum Mollusca; class Gastropoda; order Stylommatophora; family Philomycidae; genus Meghimatium; species Meghimatium bilineatum. Next base: position 58,690,976 of record CM067299.1, read on the forward strand.
AGCAACAGTATGTCTATATTACATGCCAACATCCTGGACCGTTTCTCTTTGGGATGCATATCCCATTACCAATACATTCACCGTTACCCGTACACCTTAAAGTACATGAACACCCTAAATCACAGTCTTTGCCAGTCAGTTTAGGTGGACAAACGTTCGAGCTGACTTCTTCAATACGTAGAACAATCTGTATAGTGCAGTATATAGTCAAGTAAATATTCATTGTAAACGTGCATGGCTTGACAGGATTATCGTGTTGTGATTACAGGTCGTGATAATAATAATAAAAGACAACCCTGATGTCTTTAACTTCACGTATCAATAAAACGAGGCACAAGAACACCAAAACGACAGGCTATTTCAGGTTGGTCACTCATTGAACAGGCAGCTGTATTCGCCATATTTCCTGTTATTCTCTTTCTTCTTCTAGGTGGACAAATGTTCGCACTGACTTCTTCAATACGGAGAACAATGGATAATAATACTCGTTTCACATGTCAATAAAACGGGATGCAGGAACACCAAAACGACAGGTCATTTCATACTGTTGCATGTTTGAACAAGCAACTGCACTCGCCATATTTCTTGTTATTCTTTCTTCTAGGTGGACAAACGTTCGAACTGTATTCGCCATATTTCTTGTTATTCATTCTCTCACGTCATTCCGTTTCTATCTAACATGTCATCATTAAATTTGTGCTAGTTAATTCTAACTCTACCAAAACTCTCTAACACAAATTTAATGCAATATTGTACAGGAATATCCTATAAATGGGGGTGGCTGCATTAAAGATAAAAATGGTAAAATAATATTTGATAAAACAGAAGCACTCACAAGATGGGCAGATTATGTAACAGAACTGTTTGACGACCAACGGAACAAAAAACCAACAATACACAACAATGATGGACCAGCAATACTGAAATCAGAAGTAGAACATGCAATAAATTCAATAAAATGTGGAAAAGCTGCAGGCTCTGACAACATAACAGCAGACATAATAAAAACTCTAAATGAATTTGGTGTAGATACTATCACAGAAATTTGCAATGACATATACGAAACAGGTCATATACCTAAAGACCTAACATCATCAATATTCATACCACTACCTAAGAAGCCCAGGGCTGTGGACTGTACAGAATATAGAACAATAAGTCTAATGAGCCATATAACTAAAATACTTCTCAAGATAATACATGAAAGAATTAAGAACAAGATAGACATGGAGGTCGGTGAAGAACAATTCGGTTTTAGGAAAAACAAAGGAACCAGAGAAGCTATACTGAGTATCCGGCTAGTGATAGATAAATATATAGAAGTCCAAAAAAGTATCTATATTTGCTTCATAGACTACAGTAAGGCCTTTGACAGAGTCCAACATGAAAAATTAATCAAATGTCTTCAAGAAATAGGCATAGATGGAAAAGACATCAGGCTGATTAGAAATATATATTGGGAACAAACTGCATCAATAAGGTGTGAAAACAGCTACTCTCCATACATAGAAATAAGAAGAGGGGTAAGACAAGGATGCATTTTATCACCAAGCCTATTTAATATCTACACAGAGAATATCTTTAAAAATATAGAAGAAATACCAGGACTCAAGATCAATGGGAAAATAATAAACAACATTAGATATGCAGATGACACTGTTCTTTTAGCAGAAAGTGAATATGAACTACAAAGACTAATAGATCAAGTCAATAAATCAAGTAATGAATATGGACTGGATATAAACATTCAAAAAACAAAAACCATGATAATCAGCAAAGACACAGAAGAACAGGAGGTAAACATAAACATACAGGGAGAGAAACTACAACAAGTAAAACAGTATCAATATCTTGGACACATAGTCACAAATGATGGCAGATGTGAAACAGAAGTTAAAAGGAGAATAGGAATGGCTAAAAGTACCTTCAATGACATGAGGAAATTATTAATATCTAAACAAATTACAAACAAGTTAAAAATGAGAATTATAAAATGCTACATCTATTCCATATTAATGTATGGCTCAGAAACATGGACACTAAATAAACAATTAGAAGACAAAATTGATGCCTTTGAGATGTGGGTATATAGAAGAATAGGGAGAACATCATGGAAAGAGAAGAAAACAAATAAAGAGGTGCTAAAGACACTTAATATGAAGAAAGAACTATTAAGAGAAATAAAGATCAGGCAAATAAAATACTTTGGACACATTAAAAGACATGACACCCTATTGAAGACCTTACTTGAGGGTAAAGTCAAAGGGAAGCGAGCAAGAGGTAGGCAGAGATACAAGTGGGAGAGTAACATTACACGATGGACAGGTTACAGTCTAGCAGAGTGCACCACCAAGACAAGAGACAGGAGATGTTGGAGATACGTTGCAGCCAACCTTCGTTGCGGAGACGGCACTTGATGATGATGATGTACAGGAATGGGACTGTTACACGGCTACATTTTCAGTGTGTACCACGAGGAGGTACTTTTAGGAGCTTGGTTATCTGCTAACCCTAGGTTCCCACGAGAGCAATTCGAGACCGTTTGCACCCCTTATTGTGAGGGTAAAAGTTGTAATTTGATGTGATCTGTTCAACTTTAGAGTTGGGTCTTGTGGAAAGTTTATGTCTGCTCTCTGAATTCATGTAAGCTTGTATTTTTTTTTTCTGATAAGTTTTGTTTCGATCAGTGATATTTTATGATGGAACTGTTCCTTTTTGGTACCTTCTCATTTGCCAGTCTGTATTGTTATAAAATAATTTTAAAAACATATCCCGTCATGATCGTTGTTGGTAGTGTATCCTATTCAGTATTTTTTTACTGTAGTGATTCTCTAGAAAATACAAACACGTTTAGCAGCTAACCATTGCTTTCTAAACGGTCCGGATGCTCAATTGTTCAAAAAAAGGATTCAAAAGTCGTAGTTGATGCTCAATTGTCTGTGGCGAGATTCGAACCGAGAACCTTTGCCGTCACAGTCGCTCTGTACCACTCCGCCACAAAACCGAACATGGTCGTAGGAGTGCTAAATTACATACATTATCATAATAAAATAACAAAATATATATTATGCCGATGCTCAAATGTAAGTATTTAAGTATGCAGAGTTTTACTTGGTGATACCCATTACCTTTCCGATACTTCACTCATCGGCAAGCAATAGCTTTTTATTACCAACGGCTTAAGAGAGGTGATGTGGTTAGCAACAATTTGCGTTATTTTCCGCCATATTTTGAGACCCTTTTAATGAGGATAGTTCTGCTTGATGATGTCTGTTCAATCTTTCTCTGTTTCTCTCTCTCTCTCTCTCTCTCTCTCTCTTTCTATGTGTGTGAGAGAGAGTTCTGCAAGTCTGTATGTCTGCTTCTAACTTCTCAAACTTCCACTGCTGTTCAGGATCTAGTCCAGATAATATCATACGTTGTGTAAAGTTTTACAACTTGACTGCATTATCTGCGTTTGTTGATCTGAAACATCCGATTTCAGCATGGTGTATGAGTCCCTTTACATAATAGATTTTAGCAGACAACTCTACACCCAAAACCTCCTTAATTATATCTTACGAAATGCATGGTAGGTGATAGTAATACTTCTGTGTACTCTCCTTTCAGTCATCTCCAACACGCGTACGAAACTCTATGTGCATGTTTCGTTAAAATTCTCTATGTACATGTTTTAATAAAGTATTGATGTCTTTCGTGCTCAGTCTATGTTCCAGGTTACTGCTGACAAATATGTTTCGAAGATCTGGTACATTTGATTTATGTTTCAGTGGTGTGACTGGCTGAGTTAACTGTTTGTATCATACTGTTAATGGTCTGTGTACAAAGGACGTACCGAGTTCGAATTATACATATAAACTTCTGTTGTATAAATGTCATGGACGATTATTCTTGTAGAACAATAGTTCATATTATAAACATGACATTTACACCAACATCACGCTACTCAGTCAAGAAGAAAATATGAGGAAAAGAGTATATTTAGGAAACGAAGCTATCAGAATTTCATGAAAGGGGCAGGAGGTAATATATATTATAATATTTATCTTCAACTGTGCTCATTCTCAAATTCTTTCAGAGAAACAGGATGTAGTCCGAACAATTAAATTCATGGTGTCATAATTTACAGCTTGGCTGTGATAATTGCGTTATTCGATCTGACATTTGATTTCAGCATAGTATGGAACAGATAACCCATTATAAAAAAGCTCCTCATTCTCTTTGTACGATATGATTGGAAGATCATAGTATTGCTATACTTTGCTCCACTTTCAGGCCCCGACATGACACAGGAGGCCATGACATGTTTAATTTGTATAATTATATATAATTTCTTCGTTTGATTATATTATTCGGTTGAATCCATCAATGTCAGATCTAATAACCTACAACGTAAAATGGAAAGTAACAGAGATAAAGGAAAAACGACTATATAACATCATAAATCAGTTAACCTTCCCTATCCCGGATGTCTATTCTCATTCGACATAATAATAAACAGGTTGTCTTGAGTCTTGATTAGAAAACTGGCCTAACAGCACGTTGGGCATTCACATAAGTGCTCCGCCCTCCGTTCCAATAGCCATTCTTTTCGATGGTATTTCGAATTCAATGCCGCCGAAACATACGTCGACATCAGGGCACAGCTCTGGCCCTTGCGACAGGTTTCTTTTTGTTCCGCCCACCCACACCGTTCCCGTAACTAGTCCAAGCACAACGTCGGCCTGTCGGAACAACATGGCAACTGTTATCGAAGGTTACGACTACGGGATTGTATAGATGACGTGCCATGAAGCTTCTATAAGAAGATAACCTCAATATAAAGGCATGTCATCTACTAAGGTTTTCTGTTGCATGGGTGGTTTGTCTAGTGAGCCATTGGTGAGACCCACAGACACAACCGCATGCGCGATAAACAGGTTGTATTGGTCACTAAGTCAGTTAAACTAAATGAAACTATACCACCACCTGGATTAACATATATACCGCTGTATTACAGTGATCGAAATGGGACCACAGAAAATTGACAATGTCACCCGGATGTATGTTCTAAGAGACCACTAGGGAGATTTTTGAGTTTGGTTGAATGTCTCCTCCCACAGAAAGTTAATGTCACACAGAAGGTCAATGTCACACAGAAGGTGAATGTCACACAGAAGGTGAATGTCACACAGAAAGTGAATGTCACACAGAAGATCGATGTCACACAGAAGGTTAATGTCACACAGAAGGTTAATGTCACACAGAAGATGAATGTCACACAGAAGGTCGATGTCACACAGAAGTTAATGTCACACAGAAGGTTAATGTCACACAGATGTTAATGTCACACAGAAGGTGAATGTCACACAGAAGGTGAATGTCACACAGAAGGTGAATGTCACACAGAAGGTTAATGTCACACAGAAGGTTAATGTCACACAGATGTTAATGTCACACAGAAGGTGAATGTCACACAGAAGTTAATGTCACACAGAAGCTATGTTGAAATCAGATGTCGGAGGCCGAAATACACAGATATCATAGCCAAGCTATAAACTATGCCACAACGCATTCCACTATCCGGACTACATCCTGCTAATCTTCAGTAGGTTGAGAACGGACGCAGAAGAGAAACTATTATGCTTCGTTCGTATTATTAAATTTTTCCTGTTGATATACTGTTTTTCTGTTCATTCCTCCTAACATCGGTTAGTGTCACCGAGCTAGACTTGACTGAAGCGCTATGAATCCAAGACCTGTCACTGCCGGTAGTAGGGTTAAGAAACAGACTATCAATTTCATCCCTTCTTGCGTCTCAAATAACCGTCCACAGTAAAGTTAATCTTCTAGTCTTCTCGCAACACCGATGTTTCTATTGAGATGAAGAGGGTGAAACGAGCAAATTATAGCCAGACTCTTCCTATGAATCATTCGTCTTATAATACGAATTCAACCGGTACCGAAATATATAACTATAATGTCAGACCATCTGTTTATATGCTGTAAGATATTTTAGTACACAGTAGATCACCATGGCGCAGTGGTCATATAATTGGCCATGATTTCAAGATGGCAAGTGTTCGCAACCTCAGATTCACATGGACAATCAGATCCCCGTGAATTACTTCGGCTACGGAGTCATGTGCTCTAAGTGGTACTCAATGCAGATACGCTGCTCTGTTGAGAGAGACATATTACATATAAGGAAACTGAAATATACCAAAGTCCATCGTATATGCCTTTGATTAATAGAACACTGATTGCTTAAAGAGGAGGCCTAGCTATATCTCTGAGAGGTACAGTCCTCATCTGGTTAAAGAGGAGGTCTGGTTATGTGTCTGAGATGTACAGTCCGCATCTGGCACGGGCAAAGTACCTGGTTAAATTAAGACAAAAAGTTCTGCATCCGGACAGTTAAGAAAACATTGACAACCATCAGAACATTTAAGAGACAGGAAGAGAGAGAGAGAGAGAGAAATAGCGAGAGAGATAGATAGAGAAAGCGGATGTGAGACGGTAAGAGAAGGTGAAAAAGTGATATAGAATGTAAGAGCTAGGGAGACTGTCTAAAGCGGTGTGATTAATAGAGTGAAAGAGAAAAATAGTGAAGAGATATTGTTGGAGATGCCCGTAGTTAAAGGGGGTGGGGGCACAACCCTTCCCTCCTCTTAAGAAAATAATACATAACTTTTAGTATTAGGAGCTTTATCTGCAACATCAAAAAAATCATCGATAATCTAATGAGAAAGAGGGAATTGCAAAGAAAATTAGCGAATAAATATTGTTTTCTAAAGGTGTACCCGCCCCTTGATGACGTTATATTTACAGTCATGGGAAGATGGCATGACAAAAATAGATGTAGGAAAGCGGGAGGCAAAAAAAAAATATATAGTCATCAAGTAGATCCGTATCGACTTGTTCCTCATATAGGCCCTAGACTAAAGAATAAATGTCACATTCTGTTTCATGAGTTCATCCAACCAGTTTGGACTTAACGCTGTATAGAACTTAGAGTACGGTACACAATTTGTCTCCAGCATTGATTTTCATCCAATCACATTTCCCTCCTTAAACACGTGATAGCGATTTGGTATGGAGGTTCACGACAGTTGTAAAACTGGAGATGAAGTTAGTGTGCTAGACTGAGATGAAACAGAGGAGAATATAATGTGGAGAAGGCGTAAAAACGTAGAAGTGTATGGGAGGAAAAATTTATAAGAAGATGTCTTTGTTTTTTGTTTGCATGGTCGTCTAGAATATAAGACCTACTGACTAAAAGGAAAAATGAAGTCTTCTTAAGGAATCATTTGACTATCCTGAGATTTTCATTGGTCACTATATTTATACTTTGTGCGACAATCAATCAAAATTAAGGGATTAAATGAGTCATCAAATGAGTCATTTTAAAATGCTTGATTTCATGTAAAACAGTAGGCCTTCTTGTAGTCTGTCATGGTGTATGCTATGGCCAGTGAGAGGTCGATGAAACGTTATTCAGAGTTAACAGATGAAACTTGAAAACACGATAACTCCTTTTTACTAACCACTAAAAATACATGAAAACACATACATATTGACTTGTCAACTAAAATGCGTTTATCAAGAACATGACATAACAAAACAAGTGAAGAATTGCATTGCTCACGATCACGTAACACAGCTTAAATGAAATTACTGGTTTTTCTCGATTCTCGTTATCTTCAGTTTTGGTAATTATTAACTATGATTTGCCGTTAGAATGTTTACATCTTTGTAAAGTGTATTCCCTATGTTTCTCACAGTGACATTATCATTAAGTTATTTTAACAATTTCCATAGTTTCCTATTGTCTCTTTGGAGCGTGTGGCCGAATGGCTAGAACTCAGGTTTCAGAAACCTGAGGTCCCGGAGGTCCCGGGTTAAATCTTCGGTTGAAGTAAGAATTTTTGTCTATCGGAGGTGCAATAAAAAAATTCTTTGATAGTCTTTAACTAAGGTTCACATTCCTGCTCGTATTTTTTTAAAGCATATGTGTATATAATATTTATAAAGGTTTTTTGGTCGAAACATCGATTTGTGTGTGTGATTATGAATGTTTCCAGTGATTATCAAAACTTCATTACCTTGTTTCTAGCTTTACCTGTTGTATTTCAGTTTTATGCAGTAAATACATATTTTATATTTGAAGAAAGTTTTGAATATGAAATTCTGAACAAACATATTGGCTAATAGAAACAACACTTGAATCAAAGCTGTATGGGCCTCTTCATGAGCTACAAAAGACTGAAGCTTGCTGGAGAGATACAATTACAGATATAGACATAAAAAAGTAAAGTAACCCATAGCATTTATTAATGCCGTAGGGGTAGTAATCTGGGTATGAACTAAATCTCCGGGGAACCCTTTACCTTTCTTAAATTACACAAAATGATACAAAAGCGCTGTTGATCGTAATTTAGCTTGTGTATTTCCTAGTACCCTGTGTATTTTCTTGTATATTTCCTAGAACATACACAACTTATGTCTAGTTTAAAAGTCAATACTATTTATACTGTCGACATTGTACATTTGTGTAAGACATGACACCTTATTGAAGACCTTACTTGAGGGTAGAGTCAAAGGGAAGCGAGCAAGAGGTAGGCAGAGACACAAGTGGGAGAGTAACATTACACGATGGACAGGTTACAGCCTAGCAGAGTGCACCACCAAGACAAGAGACAGGAGATGTTGTAGATACGTTGCAGCCAACCTTCGTTGCGGAGACGGCACTTGATGATGATGATGATTGTACATTTACTTTAAACTCAATGAATAGTTACATTGAAAACACTTTTTTTTAAAGTAACAATTCCTAGTTTGATGTATACTCAGGAAATGAGTTCCAGGTCTCCCGAGAAAATAAAGCGGTTGGCATGATGGGAATTGCTTCATTCTTAGTCAATTATCAATTCGGATCTATCACCGTATTCCCAAAAGTCTGGAAGAGAAAATACTACTTTACTTTCTATTTCACAGATTAAACTGCTTCAGAATGAAAGGTTACAATAGAGCTTGCCCTATAGGGTATCATATGAACGTGATACATATTTTGACCTCACAATACTAACACTATGATGTCTTTGAAGATCTCAGTGATATTTCTTATTTTGTTTTTTATTCAACTATGCCAGTGTGGTAGATATTTATACATTTGAATCTGTTGGAGAATTGCCGCATCGGGACTTCAACCTATAACGTTTAGACCATAGGTTCCCAAACTTTTTCTGAATTCAGTCCATTTTCCAAGACATAAATGTTGTAACGTTCTCTCCCCCCCCCCACCCCCACCCCCACCCAGTTAAAAGAGTTTTCCGCGTTCTAGCCGTTTGATATTTTCGACGTAAACAGCAACTAATTATACATTACTGCATATGTCGTTAAATTATTGAGAAAGTTTTGGGTATATGTGCTTCTTCTTGAACACAGTTATTGCTGTACCGATTTTCATGAAACATAACCCATATGTAAATATTGTAAAGTGTTATGCTCGAATAACATTATGCCCAGATTTATAAATTGGTTTAAATATGAAAATCTCTAATACATATTCAGAGATTGCATTACATTAGTAAGAATCTTATTGTAATAATTAAAAAAACCATCAAATATATTACAAAATTATTTATTTCAAACTTATAAAGTAAAAATACAAAGCAAAAATACAAAGTTAATGTTAAATTTCACACAATAATTTAAATATGAAATTGATGTAATAAAACATTGATCGTGTACGACAGACATAAGGTGAAAATATGAAATTGATGTAATAAAACATTGATCGTGTACGACAGACATAAGGTGAAAATATGAAATTGATGTAATAAAACATTGATCGTGTACGACAGACATAAGGTGAATGAATATTCTGAATTTAAATTGTAAATGTTTATTTATTCGTAAAATCATAAAATAATGAATTTTTAAATATATATTATTAATTTCTTCTATAAGGAGCTACCACTCTAGACGTCCCCAATTGCTTCTGAATCGACTATCGCCCCCCAACCCAACCAAACCCCCAAATAAACGGCTTCATCACCCACTGGAGTGGTGCCGCCTTCTTTGGGAGACAAACAGGCAGAGCTCTAGTTGCCGACAGGATCTTTTGTCAGCATTTCCTTTGATTCTTAATTACGAGGGTTATTTCACCAAGTTTTGAGAAATATTATTTACTGAAAATCATATGTATGTAGCTCGACGTTGTTAACATTTTACACGTTACGAACACGTGACAATATGTGTGAGTGTGTGTATCACACCGGACATTGGTATTTCGTGTAAACCAGCATATGGCACAGGATACATTTCCAAAAACGCTCCTCTCTCGTTCCTTCAAGCATTCAAGAGTGTTCAACCCCAAAGATCGATACACATTCTAATTATGTGATCTTAGTGTGTTCTCTCTTGAAAGATCCGAATATCGAGCAACCAACATATATACCTTGAGTTTGCGTACTCTTGGTTGCTTGCTGGAATGTGAAATTTTTGGGGAATACCCATACGCTTACCTATACCCAGCATAACGTTACTATGCTGGATTCTAAGAATCGAGAAACTTTCATAAGTGAAATTTCCTCACCTCGTTTCTTGACTCTTTATCAGGAATCAACCTCACTGAACAATGAGAATTTCCTTACATGCTCTGCTTGCCATTCCGTCATCCCTCTAAAAGTATATAGGACTAAGCTGAGTCGTCTGTCGGTTATGTGTTTTTCTGGTCTTTCATGTGAAAACACACTTTCTTCCCTCTCCCTTTGTCGCTCCTATTTATATCATTCTCTGAACATGTAGATTGTCTCTTTCGACGTACATTGTTTTGTATACATGACTGCCCTAATTAACTCAATTCGGTCTCTTCTCGTCACTTCGTCATTCACCGAAACTTAACCCTCAAGTTCATCAACTCTTTCGTTGCCTGTCACTCCCGCATGGATTGGACAGTAGATCATTGTGCTGCTTCTGGCGTTGCTGAGAAGCATGGCCTGTTCCTATGTTGTCATGCATCTTTCTAACTTGCGCATCATACGCTGGGAGTTTGATAGAATCACTGAATGTGCTGATAGTTGTGTCGTAAGTCAATTCAGAGCCGCAGTTACTGTCTCTATCTTCATCATCATCGTCCTTGATTTTGTGGTGGGATATACTGCACACTTTTTATCCACGATCTTGCCAATTCGATAGGGGATGCATACTTTATTTTCCCATCTCGTATATGACTACATCTATTGTTATCATTCTCCTCCTTTAATATCTGACTATTTTCGTTGTTATCATTCTCTTTACAGTTATCATTCATCTATTTTTGTTGTTATCATTCTCTTTACATTTATATAATGACCCTAGTCTCACCTTTTTAATTCTGAAGCAAATCAATGACAACCTCGTGTGTTGAAGGGGTCCGAAAGGAATATAAACAATAGCGACACTGTTACCTACATGCATGTAGTAAGACGCGTCTAAGGATGTTTGCAAAATAGAGTTGGCTGTCCCATCCTACAGAGTGTCAAGGACCCATAAGCAATCACCATGCAGTAGCCAGATGTGTTGTGCCGAAAATTGCGAACTTCGCAGCTACTCTATAAACCTTTACACAATGCATTTCCTTCTCTGAACAACATTCAAGACCTGCAGACGTTTAAAAGTGACCGCAAAGAAAGAAGATAACTCGATAAATAGTTCGGTTGGTCGTTAGTCAGCCTTGTTTCTTCTCAACTCTATGTCCAGCACAGTTTCACACACACTACAGTTTCACACACTACAGTTTCACACACACTACAGTTTCACACACTACAGTTTCACACACTACACTTTCACACACACTACAGTTTCACACACTACAGTTTCACACACACTACAGTTTCACACACTACAGTTTCACACAGTACAGTTTCACACACACTACAGTTTCACACATAACAGTTTCACACATAACAGTTTCACACACACTACAGTTTCACACACTACATTTTCACACACTACAGTTTCACACAATACAGTTTCACACACACTACAGTTTCACACACTACAGTTTCACACACACTACAGTTTCACACACTACAGTTTCACACACTACAGTTTCACACACTACAGTTTCAAACACACTACAGTTTCACGCACTACAGTTTCACACACTACAGTTTCACACACACTACAGTTTCACGCACTACAGTTTCACACACACTACAGTTTCACACACTACATTTTCACACACTACAGTTTCACACAATACAGTTTCACACACACTACAGTTTCACACACTACAGTTTCACACACACTACAGTTTCACACACTACAGTTTCACACACTACAGTTTCACACACTACAGTTTCAAACACACTACAGTTTCACACACTACAGTTTCACACACTACAGTTTCACACACACTACAGTTTCACACACTACAGTTTCACACACTACAGTTTCACACACACTACAGTTTCACGCACTACAGTTTCACACACACTACAGTTTCACACACTACAGTTTCACACACTACAGTTTCACACACACTACAGTTTCACACACTACAGTTTCACACACTACAGTTTCACACACACTACAGTTTCACACACTACAGTTTCACACACTACAGTTTCACACACACTACAGTTTCACACACTACAGTTTCACACACACTACAGTTTCACACACTACAGTTTCACACACTACAGTTTCACACACTACAGTTTCACACACTACAGTTTCACACACACTACAGTTTCACACACTACAGTTTCACGCACTACAGTTTCACACACACTACAGTTTCACACACACTACAGTTTCACACACTACAGTTTCACACACACACTACAGTTTCACACACTACAGTTTCACACACTACAGTTTCACACACTACAGTTTCACACACACTACAGTTTCACACACACTACAGTTTCACACACACTACAGTTTCATCCACTACAGTTTCACGCACTACATTTTCACACACTACAGTTTCATCCACTACAGTTTCACGCACTACAGTTTCACACACTACAGTTTCACACACACTACAGTTTCACACACACTACAGTTTCACCCACTACAGTTTCATCCACTACTGTTTCACGCACTACAGTTTCACGCACTACAGTTTCACGCACTACAGTTTCACGCACTACAGTTTCACGCACTACAGTTTCACACACTACAGTTTCACCCACTACAGTTTCATCCACTATAGTTTCACGCACTACAGTTTCACGCACTACAGTTTCACGCACTACAGTTTCACGCACTACAGTTTCACGCACTACAGTTTCACACACTACAGTTTCACACACTACAGTTTCATCCACTACAGTTTCATACACTATAGTTTCACACACTATAGTTTCACGCACTACAGTTTCACGCACTACAGTTTCACACACTACAGTTTCACACACTACAGTTTCACACACTACAGTTTCACACACTACAGTTTCACACACTATAGTTTCATCCACTACAGTTTTTCTCGAATTTTATGTTTTCATAAACGAGTTAACGTTGAAATGTACAGATTAGAATTTTTCAGGTTTGATGCAGTTCGCATTGTTTTTGTGTAAATGAAACTCCATCTTTGATGTCACGAGAGAGCATGAAAGTCAGAATAGAGCAGGGTTTCCCAACCTTTTTTTTTACCATGCCCCCACCTAAGGCTTTCTAAAAATATGACTCCCCCCCGTTAACATATGCATAATTTGTTATATTAAAAATTGAATTATTTACAAAATAAAGCCTAATTACATCTTTTTCGAATTGCCCCCTGAACAATCAAATTGCCCCCCTGTTGGGCGTGAGTCCCGTGAACCCCGTAGGAAAAAAATGTTATAGAGATAAATTGAGTTATGCATCAGTATAACAGCAGGTCTTTTTAACACATAAGTTATCAGTGTCTAATTAGCGGTAACAAGAAAATGGACGAATATAAAAACACATCTTATATAGTTTAATCTTTACGGTCTAAACTCGTAAGTTTAAACTTTAGAAAATAATATGTAGTGAAGGCACTATTTGTAGAGTGTGAGCCGCCCTGGAACTAATTTTCTGTATGTCACCCAATATATTTTGTTGTGCAAACAACTTTTGTCCCTGCAGTCTACAATGAAAGTGAATTGGAATTTCTTTGTGAGCGGGAGAATGACTTAACCACAATACTGACTTGGCTCCTAATTATGACACCACACAGAACACACCTTTTATCATTTAACAATTAACATCGCCCTTGATATACATACACATTTGTTAATTATATATTGTTTATTTATAGTTTAGTAAATACTACATGTCTGACTGAAAGCCATTTAAGATTAGTCAAATAGATTACGAGTGAAGTAATAGCGTACACGCACGTTGAATAACTAGTCTCAGGGGAAATAATCAATAACTAATTACGTGATTTACTTCTGCGTGTTATTGGAACCATCATATAATTCAGGTAGAATGGATTATATCTTTCTTGGACTCTATATAATCTATATAATTAATCTATATATTACAAATATAATTATATTAAATATTAAAAATTATGGAGATGTACTGGTCATTGAGTTATACGTCACAGAGGCTCGAGACATCGGGTTCTGCTTGTTTTTCCGTGACCAATAATCAGTATAAGACCTGCAAGTTTATTATAAAACAGCCTTCTAAATGACAATTGACTTTTGCTGAGATACTCATTGATCACATTTGCATAATATATGTCGAAAATCAATGCAAATTACGGTAGAAGTAAAATATGATTAACTTTAAAAGGCTGTTTTTCAATGAGGTCACAGATCGTATATTATCGGGTTTTTTATTTATTTTTTTTATATTTTTTGCATGATGTGACACCACTTGTTTTGTAGAAGGCATTCAAATACGTTACCATGACAGATCTCCCTACAAGTTATGTGACTCATGTGAAAATTACATAACGAATTCAACAGAAGCTGATACCATCATGACAGCTATTGGGTTGTGCAACATCAGTTTGATCTCATGGAACATAAACTATCATATGTGATAATTTTTACAAACTCCATGTCTGTTTTGAAGGCACATAAACAGCATCCATATGAAAATCAAAATATCTTCTGCATATCCTGAGCAGTGGCTAGCCTTATTTCTGAATATCCAATCAGAGTGACATTGTAATGGATCCCTGGATATAGCGATCTCGAAAAGAGGAGGCTCAAAACAACAAAAGAAAAGATCTTGCAGTAAGGTGACAGTCAGACATATTCTCAGAAACAATACTAGTCAAATCTGGCCGAACAGATGGATAAAAGGCTGACTGGTGTAAATGTATTTAGTGAAATAACACAGCCAAACGACAAGGACTACATAAACACACTCTGCAGGAAAAATCAATCCTTTATCTTTCAATTTCGAAAAAAGACAAGGATCAACAACCATATAAAGCGTATCAGATCTCAGTAACTGCACATTTGTAGACACTGCTCTCATCCCAACAAAACAGTGGACCATCTCCTTATTGACTGCCTTTACCTCTGAACTGCCATGAAAAGACCTGTACAGATACTCTTGACAGTCAGTGACTCACTGTGTGGATCACTAATCAGCTTCATATGACCTGCACTTTTTAAGAACGGCATTGTGCTGCCAAAAGTATAACTACTCAACATCAATTGGATATCGACAACAACAAAACATATTGTCGATTCATCCTTATACTTCTTTCTGTGTTCGCTTTCATAGCCTTGGAACAGACTCAAACAAAATCAAGCATGATGTTTACGGTTTGCAACACCGATATATAATCATGTAGACAGTGGTGTAGATAGTGTATATGGCAAATCTACAGGTGATGTTTTTTTCGGAGATACGTGGAGATTATCACGGTATTCTTGATAGACTTCTTCACACTTTGTTGAGAAGGAGATAGTACACACGGGTAAATCCGAGTACAATGAAGTCAACCCTCTACGTCTCTTGAACCTCTTTTCGACACGATGAAAAGGGATATTACAAGATATGTCAAATGCAATTTAACAGAAGGTAGGACATAGAGGATGTTAGAGGTACATTTCCGCCAACCGGGAATGTGGAGGTGTTACCTGATGACGTTATACTTAATAAGCAAAGGCAAGATCATATTTCAAACAGGCGTGGGTTACAGTAACACACATAGAAAGTGTTATTAACAAAAATATATATGCAAATGTGTTACCATTAATAAACATCACACAAATAAATATAAATAGTAATAAGGTGAAATCGCAATGATGGTGCTATAAAAAACGGACTATTCCAGGTGTTCATGCATAAAGTGCGAGACAAATACACGTTATCAGGATTGACAGTCTGGGCTGTATATTGGTAGTTCTTCATAGACATTCGTGTTCATCGTTCCCATTGAATTTTTTGTAGACATGAAACATTATACTGAACACAATGAGAAGAAATAGACAGAAAATGTACAGTAGACTAGAATGTGGGGGGGGGGGATAGCAAAAATATGAGGTTGACCTAGAGATGTATTGAAAAGAACACTTGGAAACGAAAGATGTTTCCACACAGAAATAATAAGAATTGAAGATAGAAAGGAGTCGAGATAGAACAATGTGGCTGTTTGTATTTAGTTAATTGCTGCGTTTATAATGTAAAGGTGAGAATGTTTTAGAACATTAAGTGATAGTGAAACTGATGTGAGTTGTCACGGAGGGTTGGAGGGACACTGTTTCCATGTGTGATTGTGAGTTGTCACGGAGGGTTGGAGGAACACTGTTTCCATGTGTGATTGTGAGTTGTCACGGCGGGTTGACGGGACACTGTTTCCATGTGTGATTGTGAGTTGTCACGGCGGGTTGGAGGAACACTGTTTCCATGTGTGATTGTGAGTTGTCACGGAAGGTTGGAGGGACACTGTTTCCATGTGTGATTGTGAGTTGTCACTGAGGGTTGAAGGGACACTGTTTCCATGTGTGATTGTGAGTTGTCACGGTGGGTTGAAGGAACACTGTTTCCATGTGTGATTGTGAGTTGTCACGGAAGGTTGGAGGGACACTGTTTCCATGTGTGATTGTGAGTTGTCACGGAAGGTTGGAGGGACACTGTTTCCATGTGTGATTGTGAGTTGTCACGGCGGGTTGACGGGACACTGTTTCTATGTGTGATTGTGAGTTGTCACGGAGGGTTGGAGGGACACTGTTTCCATGTGTGATTGTGAGTTGTCACTGAGGGTTGGAGGGACACTGTTTCCATGTGTGATTGTGAGTTGTCACGGAGGGTTGGAGGGACACTGTTTCCATGTGTGATTGTGAGTTGTCACTGAGGGTTGAAGGGACACTGTTTCCATGTGTGATTGTGAGTTGTCACGCCGGGTTGACGGGACACTGTTTCCATGTGTGATTGCGAGTTGTCACGGAGGGTTGACGGGACACTGTTTCCATGTGTGATTGTGAGTTGTCACGGAGGGTTGGAGGGACACTGTTTCCATGTGTGATTGTGAGTTGTCACGGAGGGTTGACGGGACACTGTTTCTATGTGTGATTTAGAGTTGATTAGTGCCTACTTTGGAGCAGGACATGAAGAAGGTCAGAAATATAAAAGTATTCTGATTTTGATCGTCCTTGGGTAAAGTCTCCTGACACTTTCAGGAGAGACAATGTATATAATTAAATTTTGTTATGTGTTTCATGCTTGGAGTTGCCTAGTCATATTATTACAGATGTTGTATTGTACTCCTGCATAGAACTGCCTGATGAAAATTTCTTACTGATTTCTTACATGAAGCTGCTTTGTACCCTACATGAAGCCTCTTGTTGACCGTTTGTGGCAGATAGCGTGTTGCATGTACTCTACCTAGAGCTGTTTTATTAATACTACATGCAGTGAATGTGCTGTACACTGCTTGAAACTGCCAATTTAATATAATATTGCCGATTTTGCGTTGTGCTCTGCATGGAGCTGTTTATTGAACGTTTATTGGAGATGTGAGCACCTGAATGGTGTTGTTTATTGAACGTTTATTGGAGATGTCAGCACCTGAATAGTTTTGTTTATTGAACGTTTATTGGAGATGTGAGCACCTGAATGGTGTTGTTTATTGAACGTTTATTGGAGATGTCAGCACCTGAATGGTGTTGTTTATTGAAAGTTTATTGGAGATGTGAACACCTTAATGGTGTTGTTTATTGAACGTTTATTGGAGATGTGAGCACCTGAATATTGTTGTTTTATCAACACTAGATGAAAGTGAATTGTCCTACCTCGTTCGGAATTACCTATTGATCTTGTAGAAGATACACAGTAATATACCATTTATGAGGCGGCTTATTTGATATTTATTCGCGATGTTTTGTATCTTGTTCGGGGCTGCCTCTTCAACATTTATCCAGACGGTGTGTTGTCTTCCATGGACTAGTTTTATAAATATTTGTTTAAAACTAAGCGCTATACTTCTATCAAACTATTTTGAAACTGCATAAGAAGAGAAGATGTGGTTTTTTTTTAAATAATCGAAGGTATGAGTGTATTGTCAGCGTTATCTGTTATTTACATACATTGCACAGTATGATGACGGGGGACTGTTGATTTATTGCAGTGTGATTGAAAATGTATGTAATTACTGAAGAAGTAAGAACTGTGCTGTAAGATATCAATTATACATCCTTAAAGTAAAGTAATAAACTATTTAACACTCTTTATCTTTTTTTTTCATCCCTTTTTCAGGTTGAACTTTCTTTTTTTTTTCCTAGCAGACCTATCTTTCATTAGCCGTTAATCTTACAAAATGACTAGTCACGGTTTTCAGTTTCTACCTTATAACTGATATGTAGTCTTTGATCACTTTTGTTGTTCCATTATATGTATGTGTGTTTCCTATCACGTTAAATACATGATCGTCGAAACGTCAGTTCTTTTTATTCGTTTATTTTAAAATTAGTATTTAAGCCTTTTCTTTGAAATAATTCTTTACCTGAACACAGGAGAGGAATACCAATGAGTGCGTTGCGAATAACAGCAGATAAGGTATGAAAGTGGTCGACAAGAATGGAGCTCACTCAGAGGAATTACCGCTGGCTCGGAAAAGATAGATTGTTTCTTTTTTCTTCTTCAGGACACCATTCGGTTTTAATGATCACATGCTGCTTTGTCAGACTTTTGATAAGGACATAAGAAGATTAACAACAGGAATTATCGATAAAAGCAACAACTAATTTGTTATATATGATTTAGGATCAGAAATAATGGCGCTAAATATCCCTTATTTGAGAAATACAGTACAAGTGGTCAGTTACTTTTTAGTGGTAGTGAGAGAGGTCAATGTTGCTCTTAGTGGTAAGTGTTATCCTAGTGATTCGCGTAAAAAAGTGTCTATAGAACACTGTTACATCTGTTTGATATTGTTTGAATTGAATCTTGGGTTAAATTACCGGGAGTTGTACATACAGTGTAACGAAATAAGTCATAAGTTCGAAAAAGCCTATCCTACATTTTAACGAAACTAAGTAGGTTAGATATGCAGTGTTATCATAAATATTACATTGATTATACATATTTTTCTTGGAGGGAGCTAGGGATATAATAACTTGTGGGACGGGGAGGGGTGGGATTAGGGTTAAGGTTTGGGCTTGGTCTAACTCTAATCCTACTGCTAACGTCTACGATCATTCCTTATCCTCTGATGTGCCTTCGAAGCAGCTCCGATTAAATTATCCATTTTGTTTTTCTGACAACACGGCTTGCTAGTGACGTGATTTCAGTGACGACACGAAAGCTGCACATTCTATAAGAAAGTTGGAATGAAACTGCGCATAATATTTAAAATTTGAATGTAGGTACAGCTCCCGATATTGTATCGATTATTGACTAGAAACCAGCATCATAGCAAAAGGGAATTCCCGAAAGTGCTCCGCTTTCCGTTTCATCAATAATTCAAGAGAGTTTAAGTTAAATGTCTCGTTAAAATATTGTTAATGAAAATCTTTTCAGACGACACACTTTCTCCGCTCACCCCTGGTAATTCCATTTCTACCATTCTCTATACATATGTGTATTATCACCTTCAGCTTTATCTTCTTAAGTCTTGTCGTTATTTATGTCAGTCTCGTCCCACTTTGTACTGTCATCCACAACATGATTTCTCGCCCGATCAGTCTGCTTCATCGTTGCTGTTAACTCTATTTGTAATCTGGGCAGTACATTTACGAGTATATACTAGTTTGAACATACCAGCTTAAAAAGGGATGAGACAGTATATTGTTACCGTGCACTTTCCTATCTTACTCGGTTAGTTTGAGTATTGTACTTGTATGTGTTTGAGTCACAAATAAAGTTGAGTGCTGCCTTAACTGTTTCTATTTTAACCGTCATGTTCGTTTTTTTCTGCGAACAGTGAGACAGTGCAAGAACTTATATACAGCTGTACTCAGAACTATAGGACACAGCCATATACAGCTTCATAAAGAACTACAGGACACAGCCATATACAGCTTCATAAAGAACTACAGGACACAGCCATATACAGCTTCATAAAGAACTACAGGACACAGCCATATACAGCTTCATAAAGAACTACAGGACACAGCCATATACAGCTTCATAAAGAACTACAGGACACAGCCATATACAGCTTCATAAAGAACTACAGGACACAGCCATATACAGCTTCATAAAGAACTACAGGACACAGCATTATAGAACTGCATACAGAATTACAGGACACAGCCATTTACAAAGATGGTTCGACTAGATCTCATTAATGCTGCATTGACTATCCCTCCACAACTAAAGATCCCATTAAAAATAATAATGTGCAGAGTTGTATATAAGAACAGCGCTTGCAAATTGTTGCACTAAGAACTAAGATTATTCTAGAACAGCAACTATTTCAAACAGATGACTCGTACAGCACGGCCTTCTTTTGTGGTGGACCAATGACCTCGTATAGTCCTTCTCGGATCAGGAAGCGGTTTGCGTCATATCGTCCCTGCTCAAAGTAATCGTGAAGAGTCTGTCGTTTTGGTGGAAAGAATGCCTGAGCTCCTTTCTTGATGTTGTTCATATTGACCTGTCAATCACAAATTTAAAGAAATTTGTTAACACTAATCAAGAGTAATGTCATGTGACAGAACATATTGGAGATAATAATGTCATTAGTCGTTATTGATTATGAGTCGACCTGATTGTACTCTAGACAATTGTAAAGGGGCTCAGCACTCTCCCTTCCATAACAATTATGAAAGGTATCACACTGATTAGAAACGATGTCATATGAGAAAGAGTGGGTGTTATATCAATTGTACAATACATACAAAACCAACAGATACAATGATTTGGCCATCTGACAAGAATGGCGTGTGATTCATTAGTTTATAAAGCATACACGAAGAGAGGAGAAGTCGAAAGAAGAGCCAGGGTAGATCTAGAGTGCGCTGGATCGACAACATCAAAGAGACATTACACGAACACAATATAACATTATCTGAAGCTGCCAGAAAAGCGACAACAAGAACATTGTATCTCCCTCGATACCCATAAAGGGTAAAAGAGGAAGGAAAGAAGAAGATCACACTGATTATTCCTGTAGCATGCTGGTTAGACTCATCATTCAACCAGGAAAGTGCCAGCTCTACCCATGTCGCACGTAATAACGATTTCCTTCAATCACAGTCTAGAGTCGTCGTCCGTCGTATAGTCCACATCCAGCAGGCTCTCATAAAGCAGCTTCAGAACTTTGCCGGTTATTTATCTATCTTCAATTCACCAACTATATGCGTAAGTATGTCTTCTCTGGCATCACCATACAGGCCAGCATCTCTACAGTAGACCATGTGATACGAAGGAAGTTGGAAGAATCGAAAGTTGGAAGAAAGTTGGAAGTTGAAAGATACCATTTATTCAAATTTACATTGACATTTTTTAATCTTTCGAAGCATGGACGAAGAATTCGGTATTATTTTCTGCGTTAAAAAAATGAAGAAAATCATTTTTTTTTTAAAAGCAGTTATTTGTTATACAGATAAAAGATACTTTCTCCTGTTTTTCTCCGAGCCATCAATCCTCTATTTAAACACAGTTTCCATTAAAATGTACTAGGTATTCAGCCGCTAGTAGAAAATGACAGCATCATAACGTTTCAACAGTATGGGACAATTTCAAATGCCCAGAACTTCAGGTCTGTCAAAATAAATCTGGAAAATGTGAGTATATATGGAAAAAAATGCTTCATTTCAAGTCTCTTGGCTCTCATATGACAGATACAGGTTACTAGCATATCCTGTAGTAGGACGATAATTCAAGCAGTATTTGGCTGTAGTGGTATTCTAGGAATATAAATACGTTGTGTAAGTTATTAGTGCTTCTGGACAGGATGGACAGTTATATGTAGAGGGTAACTCCAGACGCTCCATTCATGTAAAAAGTAGGATAGCAAAAGTCAAATCGACATTTTAAAAAAAAAAACAGTCTGTGCAGTGTATCGCTATAAAATAATATTTAAATTCGAGTACTCGGGTGCCATATCAATTATAATCTTTTCTATGGATGTGAGGTATGGATTGTAAACAAACAAACAAAACAGTTCATTGTGAACTAGAGGATAGTAAAATATGATTTTTTAAATAAGAAAAAATGAAATTACTGTATACAGGAAATGAAACTAATATAGAAGTCCACAGAAATGTTGGAGTCACAAGATAAACTATAGCAGGAATTATAGGCAGAGATACACAAGATTTATAAGACAAAGATCAGTAAATATTGAAGACAAAATATATAAATGGTTAAATAGCAGTGCTGTGTTGAACAATGCAGAATCGACTTTTCGACTCCAAAAAAAGAAGATAGGAAGGGACTAGTTAAAACTTTTCAGTGGATACGTTTATGGTGTGCATTTTTCAACGTAAAACTGCTATTGGTGGTTAGTATTTTGTGCAAGACAAAGAGAAAAGCTGATGGACTGATTATCATCGAGGCATGGGAGAAAGTAACCAATTTTATCAAGTCGAGGGACGTCAGTTTTAGAGAAAGATGATTGCCTACATCATTGGTCATATCACTTAATTGGATTGATTGATCAACAGTTCACGACATCAAAAAAGGTTCCTTGGAAAAATAAGCTCGGTAAGCCTTTGCTTTTTTGACAGTGATAACATTTCATGGCAGCTTAACAGTGATAACATTTCAAGGCGACTTGACAGTGATAACATTTCTTGGCAGCTTAACAGTGATAACATTTCATGGTGACTTGACAGTGATAACATTTTCGGCAGCTTGACGGTGATAACATCTCATCGCCGTTTGGCAGTGATAACATTGTATGGCCGCTTGACAGTCACATTTCATGGCTGCTTCACAGTGATAACATTTCTTGGCGACTAGATAGTTATAACATTTCATTGCTGTTTTAGAGTGATAACAATTTATGCGGCTTAACAGTGATACAATTTTGGTGGCGGCTTCACATCGATGCCATTTCATGGCGGTTTGACAGTGATAACATTTCATAGCGACTTGTCAGTGATAACATTTCATGGCAATTGTGCTGAAAGAAAAACACCAAAGACAATATCAAAGTAAAGAAATGATAAAAATATAAATAATTACGTGTCTTTGTGCGTCTGTCCGCATGTGTGTCTGTGTGTATGTCTGTGGCATTACTTGTATATCGTGGCTCTGTACGTTGATAAAATGAGCCTTCCTCTTCGCTTCTTGTTCAGCTTTGGGCCCTATATCTGATTTCCCATCGAAGGGAGAAGCAGTGATTGTTCTTCCTGATTCAAATCTAGGTGAATCGCTGGACAGCCCACCATCGATGTACTTCTACACGTTGATAAGATAAACAACAAAACATACATGTATTAATATGGACATTTATTGATATACATCACGATAAAGTCACCTTATATATATATATATATATATCATTAAAAACGCACCACCATTATAAATTCTGATACCCAGAGGGTGGCAATTGATTTTCCACGTGTTTATAGTGAGGTATGGAACTCATTTCTGCATGGATGGATCATTCTTGATGCAACCCATGTTATTGTGTAAAGAATACATGAAACCAGTTAAAGTTGCAAGTACAGCTATTAGAAAAACAGCTATGAGCCTGAACATGCGTTGGTCGAATATCAGTATATTCGGTACAAAAAAAAAGGTTGTTGAGAAAAAAAATGTATGTCATGTGCCAGAAATGGCACGAGTATCTAAAAACGACCGTCACCAAGCCATTGGTATAGTGTTGGCAGAAATGAGCTTGCGAGTCATTGCCAGGATGTTGAAATGACATCACAGCACTATTGTACGTCTCCATGAACGATCATCATGTGCCATGCCGGCTGGCGTAGCCGATCATTGCTCTCCACAATTCTCTATCTACAGTATTATGTATCAAGATCGTTGTTGTATCCCTGCCGTGCCAGGTTGTTAAATTGTCTAATATTTTCGCACGTTGTCGCCCTCTATCTCTGTTGCCTTCAATATTGCCTGCTGTGACTATGTTCTCCAAACCTCCTTGTCTCATATAGTGTCCAAAAAATGAAGATTGTCTTTTTCTTATATTATTGATTAAGGTCCGTTTCGCATTTGACTCTTTCAAAACCTCCTCATTAGTTTTCCTGGCAGTCTATGGTATTCTCAGCACTCTTCTGAAGCGCCACATCTTTATTGCCTCTAATTTCCCACTTTCCAGTTTATTTATTGTCCAAGACTCGCATCTATATGTTAGTATAGGGTTTATATAGCACTACAGAATTATCTTCCTCACCACTAATGACAAGGTCATATTACACAATATGTTTTTAATTTTTCTGAATGTTATCTTTGCCTGCCCTATTCTGCTTCTTATTACTGTTGAACTTCTTCCATCTGCTGTAATCGTTGTACCTAAATATTTGAATTGGTGGACCTGTTTTAATACTGTATCCTTCACTTTGGTCTAGCAAGTTGTGGTATTTTTTTATATTCAGAAAGAGATCTTTCTCTTCACATTCTGTCACACAACAGCATTATAATAATATCAACCACTTTCTCCTTCTTCGTTCTACTACTAAAATAGTGTAAAGTAAAGTAACTCATAGCATTTATTAATGCCGTAGGAGTGTGAGATGTTAGGGATCTCATATGCGAAGCCAGTGCGCTAACCACTGCGCTAACACGACTCCCTAAATAATAGTGTACTATGGTTCAAACACTAATCTGTACTAAATAGTACTAATATGTGCTTACCTTTCCTCGTACGGTTGGCAATTTAATTCCAGAGTAGATTGGAATGTAACAACTGGCAACCAGAGCCTAATGGATCAAGTAATATACATCCTAAATTACCACACACGTAATACTCTTTATAAGTTGTCACACAAGTAAAAATTACCATAAGTTATCTATCACAAAAGTAATACTCATTACAAATTGTTATCAGTAAAAGTAATAGGCTACCAGAAAAGTAATGCTTTTAAAAAATCATAAAGTTGTGTACTTGAGTGAGCCATCTTACAGTTTCTTAATTCCATTTTTATTATAGTCTCGCGAAATATGAATCAGTATTTCTTAGTAATACATTCTTTCATTGCCAATTTATGAATATTATAGTGGGTGCGACGGTAACTAACTGTAATCTAAGTGATTCCTGCACCAAACTTATGGTCTTGGTTTCCAGATCGCTCGTAATTTGCACCCTTTCCCAATCTCCTAAAAAATTACTCCCAAAGTCCCCCAGCCATAAGGAAATTGGCACGAGTGTTCTTAATTTTGGAAGGATGTCGAGAAATGTTATCATATGATTATATGCTTGGGATGACAAGTAAAGTGGTTCCTGGTCAATTACTGGGTAATCAGCTGAGCATTAATGGGAAAACATTGAATTATGATGTGCACTTCCCAAATACTTTTCATCTTATCTTACGTACATATACTGCCGTTCGGCTCTGTGGCGGAGAGATGCAGATCGCGTCTCGGACGACCAAGGTAACAGGATCAATTTCCGCCTCAGACAATTATTCATCCGAACAGTTAAAAACAAACAATGAAATCGTACTGAACTTAATTATATTACCTATAAATTCTTAACGGTCACAGAAATGCTAGCTTCATAGCTATTTCATGACTAGATGAATAGTATATAGTATATACTAACAAATGATAATACGGTAACAAGAAACTAATTTCTTTCTCTTCTATTCTTCTTCTACTTCCTGTTTACCAAGCAAAATATGTCGAAGCAAACTGATCCTTAGACCTTCTGGAGTTCTGAAGAGCAGCAACAAACTCTCATCACTTTGCTTGGTCAACAGCTACCCCTAGAAGCGCATGAAAGGATCTAACCAACTACATTGAAACTTGGTTTTTTTGTCGATAATCCGTCCGAGGATAATGAACGAAATCCGAAACTGAGGTAAACAGGGGCAATTATTTCCATAAGAATATATGTAAATTCAATTGATTCGTTCTAGATACTTCAAAAAATCATACGAAAACACATTTTATAGAAGATAAATATAATATTCAATACTAAATAATCTCGACTCCTTTGAAAACAAATGCCTACGTACCATTCTGAACGTTAAGTGGAGCGACTTTAAATCTAACATTACTATAAGAGAGGAAAGCAAACAAACCTATATATCTTCCTTCATTAGACAAAGGCGTTGGACTTACATCGGCCATGTTCTCAGAATGAACAGCCTAAGAATTCCCCAGCAATCACTATATTGGGTGCCACCTGGAGTAAGAAGAAGAGGGAGACCTAGAGAAACTCTACGAAGAACCATTAATAGAGAAGTCATGTCAATGAACCTAAACAACACGCAACAATTGAAAGACCTGGCAACACAAAGACAGAAATGGAAAGCTATGGTTTCTGCCCTATGCGCCGCCTATGGCCCTGGAGGAACATAACATAACATAACACTAAATAAATCAGCAGATTAATATAAAATAAATATAAAATAAATATAAAAGACTAATGTAAAGAATAAATGACAATTTAACATGGCATTTACTTTTCTGAAGACACTTTGCATATGGAAGACGGCGAAAAGGGGAGATTTAATGTTATGAAGGGGAATCTCCTTTCGTAAAGACCTTACGTTATCAAGTTACTATATGGGGGCCACCTCCTTTCTTGATATTTTGGCACTTATGACCAAAATACCGACCAGTTTAAAATGGGTAAAATACAGACCTTAAATGGGTACCGGATTAATCCGGGAAGTAAAGACTGCGAGGGAGAGGAGATGGCTACCGCCCTCATTTGCAGAGCCTCTGAAATGTGAGATCGCTAACATCTCACACCCCTACGGAATTAATAAATACTATGGGTTACTTTAATTTTTTTTAAACTACCTTTCCTAGTGCTGTTGTGTCACATTTAACGATTCTGTACGACGAATTCTTAGGTTCTGATGTCAATGTTGAAACGATTTAGAGCCTCTCCTACTTCTACGCCGATAAATCTAAATTTTTATAGTTACTTCTAAATACATTCCGAATATAGTTACTTCTAAATACATTCCGGTTATAGTTACTTCTAAATACATTCCGGTTATAGTTACTTCTAAATACATTCCGGTTATAGTTACTTCTAAATACATTCCGGTTATAGTTACTTCTAAATACATTCCGGTTATAGTTACTTCTAAATACATTCCGAATATAGTTACTTCTAAATACATTCCGGTTATAGTTACTTCTAAATACATTCCGGTTATAGTTACTTCTAAATACATTCCGGTTATAGTTACTTCTAAATACATTCCGGTTATAGTTACTTCTAAATACATTCCCATAGGGCTCGAAAACCGTCAACAGATAATTAGTTAAAACACTTACTTCAATCAATTCATCACGTGACTTAAAGTCACAAAGCAATTCATTTTTCTTTGTCTCCGCGTTCGTCACAGACACAAACAGCTTGCCCTGGGCTGTCTCATTGGCGTCTGGAGGCAGTATATCATCAAGCATGTACCGAAGACTACGTGTAAAGTTGTAACCTGGAGTCAGAGGTCCAAGCGGCTTCTTGCGAATTTCTTTAGCAAGATTCTGAATATGCTCAGCAGATTCCTAGAAAAAAAATATATATGAAGCATATTTATAATTTTGGAACCTACAATGAAACCGTCCAGCTGCAGAGATTAATTGTCAGTGTCGGAGTATAAGCCCGAAGCTTTGAAATTCAATGCTAGGGAGATACAGGCAATATAATTAAAACGAAATTGGAATAGGTACAAGTGTTGCCAATCTTTATGAACAAGATATACTAGTAAGCAAATACAAAGACAGACAACGTTTCGACCACAACAAGTAATATAAACACCAAATGCAGACAGTTACGTTAGAAACACATTACATAAACCTACATGCACGGCAATAGGAAATTTAGAAAACGCAGGAAAAAACTGTCTCCAATATTCTTCGATGGTTAAGTGAAAATAAAAAGATACCTCTTATTGGCAAGGAACGCTTCTTTCACCCACGTATGTTAGTCATATTCACAATATAACTCAAATGATTTTGCATACTGTACGGAGGAAAATGAACAGTAATTTATACAAGATCTATTCACTAGAACTAGAACACTCCAAAACTGGTACGAGAACATCTCTACCAAAGACTACGTTCCTGACTAACATTTTCCACTCCCCCCACCCCATCCACCTCCACCTCCGGAGGTTCACGAAAAAAAATTATTAATTCCCAAGCCTTCAACCACCTCTGTACATTAATGTGATATAAAACACTCCATTTTTTGTCAGTGATTGTAAATATCAGTATATTATAGGTTTATATTTTTTGTTTATATTGTGTTTATTCTATGTTTATGTTTGTATTCTGTTTATATTAAATATGTGTCCGGCTCTGTGGCGCAGTGGTACAGAGCGCGTCTGTGACGGTCACGGTACCAAGTTCGATCCTCGTCACAGGCAATTGTGCATCCGGACCGTTCAGAAAGCAATGTCAAACTACTGAACGTATTTATATTGCAAAGAAAATCACCACAGCCAACAAATGCTGGGTTGACAGCTAAGTCCTGTAAAGGAATACCAATTAAAAATACCAATTATATATTTCTATTCTTTGTTTATATCCTGTTATATTCCATTGTTATATTTTTCATTTATGTTCTCGTTTAAAGATAATCTGTTATAATCTGTTTAGCTATTCTGTTTATATTCTGTTAACCGAGCGGTTACAGCTTTGGTCGCTCATGGTCGCCCTGAACATTGGTGAAGTCCAGGATTCGGTCCTCGGTAAAGACTTAATGTTTGTCGACGGATAAATTTTTAAAACTCACCCTTTACGTGACATTACGACAGCAAGGACATACGGTTTTATCACATAGCTACAAAACCCCTCCCTGCAACTCTCTAACCGGAAACATGCAGTATTTGGCAGCATGACATATGTTTTTCGATCTAGTCCTTCGAATTTATTTCTTGTTATCCCTTTCCTTTCTTTTTGGTAGA
The DNA here is from genome assembly GCA_034231615.1 of Meghimatium bilineatum. Taxonomy (NCBI): domain Eukaryota; kingdom Metazoa; phylum Mollusca; class Gastropoda; order Stylommatophora; family Philomycidae; genus Meghimatium; species Meghimatium bilineatum. Next base: position 58,720,384 of record CM067299.1, read on the forward strand.
AATTCAAAACACAAATATTAATAATTTTTCATCCCTGCATTCAAATCTTATTCATGATGTTCAAACAGTTTGTAAAATATTCACAATTTTTTTTGTTTCACAGAAAAGATGTTTATTTCATGAATCAAGCTTCGGTAGGTTAACATTCCCATGTCTAAAATATACACGGATCTAATTTTAGGGCATATAAATCACTTTAACGACCCACTAACCGAGAATTCTCTACATCACAATTTATGTATTTTATTTGAAGAGCTAAACATTAATTTTTAACTAGCATAATTAGCGAATACAATTATTTTATACTGACTCTCTCGTAAAGGTAGGTTAATGTAAATTTTAGAACGTTTTACTGTTTTTAGAACGAACGATATTTTAGGAAGCGGAATAACTTATCTCTCGTGTAATTAATTCGGTTGTCTCCTTTGCAGTGCAGGGTTTTATCTATTTATAGTCAGGCATGTACCTTATATTTTACTTTCCTTTGTCAATTATACAGTCCTGCTGGCTCATTGGTAGAATTCTTCAAAATGACGAATTTTGCCTTTTCCCGTTGTTTTCATTGATCACTGTAAATACTTTCTTGTCGAAGCCAACTGAAAACCAGTGCCTTTAGAAGGTGTCATGTGACGTATTCCTTCCAGAACGTTGTCTTCCCAATGAACTCTCTGAACCTCTCTCTGTCTTGTGCGATGTGGCTTGCATTTTCTAGCGATGTATTCATATTATCTTTAATGTCGTCAGTCCATCGTCTTCTTGGTCTGCCCCTTCTCCTCTTCCCAGGTACTCTTCCCTCCATTATTTATCTTTCTAAACAGTTGTGTCTCTTTATATGACAGGCGTAGTTTTCTTTTTGTTATTGTGTTTAGTAACCAACACTCTGGAATCTTCAATGTGTTTATAATATCTGAGTTTCTGATTTTATCCTTTAGAAGGATGATTTCCACTTTAGTCTATATCTTATATTGGTCATAATTTACGGCGGTACCATTTATACAAGTGACACAATGTTTTTCTCTTTACGCTAAATTGGCTCGACTCAAAAACACAATCCAGTCGAACTTGCTTGTAGTTGAAAAACCGTTCCTCTACACTGTATTGACAATACAATCTATTAGTGCTGCCTAAAAATTCGATAATAATTTAAAAAACAATCTCATATGCAGGTTAAGCATGGGGTAATAGTTATAAATAACAAGAAACCCTACGTAACACTGTAACTTCAATCGATAATCCCCAGTGAACTACGACAAATGTACTTGTAAACAAGACGACACGGACAGGTATCAAACACGAGTATTTTTAATACAATGACTACTGCCTTAACAACAACACCACTGATATAGTTTTTCTTTTGGGAAATACAGTAAACATTTAAAATTGCTACTGACTTATATTCCAATAAAAACTTAACAGGGAGATACGGCGGTGGATTTATAAAGATTGACCAACGGTTTAGCACTAAATTTGAAACTATATGTTTCCTGGATGCACTGCGAGAAGATTATTTTTGTATTTAAGCTACTTGCTAGCCATAGGAATCGCACGAGACTATTGCAAGATTATTTATATCCCAAATTCCACTAACTAGAGATTCAGAAGAGGTTGAGGATTGTCTTCAGTACTCTCGGCAGTGCCAAAATGTACATTACATAGTTCTACTTAACAGAGAAGTATGCTACCAGGAAAAAAAACGCAATTCATTTTTCATCAAACTCATCAAAACCCCGTAGCTTCAAGAAATAATTCTTAGACCTCTGAAAGAAACGTTTTTGTAAACAAGACCTCAAGGGCTAGCAGCGAATAACTACGCCACATAGATCATTTCTAACTAGAGCAGCGGTTGTTAAACTGGGGGCCCGCCCGCCTAGGGTGCCTGAGGTGATAACTGGGGTGCAAAGCGATTTGGGGGTTTAATGCATTCAATGAATGATTGCTTTTACTTAAAAATATAGCACGTTTCAAGAAATATACAAAAACAACAAAAATAATTAATATTGTTACGTACAAATACAAATAATGGTTATAATAACAATAAATTTGACTATGTCATTAACATTCCGTACTCACAAAAAGAACCATACATTTGTTTACCTACGCCACGCCTCAAGCCATTTTGGCATGACGTTTCTTGGAAAATTAGTTGAAAAAGTAAGGGTGGAATTAAATTTGGGTCTAAATATGGGAAGGGGGAGGGCTGTAAGGCCTGATTAACATGTCTAAACTGGAAAATGTCAGTTGGAAAAGTTTTGGAACTACTGAACTAGAAAAAGAATATAACGAAGCCAGTGCTGTTAACGTCCATAAAATAATGGAGTGGGGGCCCTAAAATAGATCTTATCACTTCTTTTCGGAAGCCCTGTGGTGGAAAATCAATAGCTTCTCATAAGACTTTTTGTCTTTTTCTACAGTTTTTGTACTATCTATAGAGTTGATTATAATGTTATATTTTCCTAAAACGGAACCGACCCTCTGCCGTCTCTACAGACTTAACGAGACCCTTCAATTACAGGAGTGATGTCCAACATCGGAGTGGTTGACATGATGAGTTAGTGAGGAACATAACATATCACTGAATATTTCTCTGTCATTTATTTAGTGAAAACCACATTCGCGGTGAGATAGGAAACATAGAACAATGTAGATATTTATATAAATATTTAATGAACCATGCATGTACTTATAATTAATTGTCATTAAGTGTCGTTTCCAAATCTGTTGGCTGTACGAATAAAGAAGTGTTGTGACAGCTTCGAGTAGTTCAACAGTGAACTCAATGTTCCAGCAAATTGTATTATTAAGTGCTTGACAGAAAATATTGTGCATTATTCTTTTTAAATTACGGTAGTGAGACCCGTTCGATAACGCACAGGAACAGGTACACAATACTAGAAGCTTCTGACAAACATCGTTTGGGATGTCAAACTCATCCTCATTTAAAGAAAAATGGTAAATTCTTTAATATTGTCGTTCTAAGGTTCAAGTAAGTTGTATAGAGTGAAGTAAGAACTTGCTTTAAAACGTATAGAATTATATCCACATGACATTGGCATAAGTATAACAGCACAAGGATTGTATGGTTATTGAAGGAAAAAACACATTTTCATGACTGAATTGGTAAACATTTTTTCACGTTCTTTCTCCAAATCGCATTATAGGCCTACAATTAACACAACTATGGTACAAAATATCTTTAAAACAATATATTAAAAAGGATAGCTAACATATTTTGACACATAGAAATGTATAATGTGCTAAAAAGACAAATCATGGGAGGAAAGAGAAAATACTGTCCGAAACGTCGATTTATATAGGATAGTGAGAATTTCCTAAATATGACATTAGATACAAAGGTTGGAAACCTCTTTCTTTTGGTTGGCCAGAACGTGACCGTTGGTGATATAGAAGACCTAACTGCTAGAAGTAAACAGGTCTACGTTCTGTCGGTGGGCCAGAATAAGAACTCGTTGTACTGGATGGAGCCTAGTGTATTTGTTTTTTCCTTTCAAATACCAAATTCGAGTTTCCTAAGTTCGTGAACCAGTGCATAAAGTAGATTTAATTTGGAGTTGCGAGCCAGTACAAGTTGCCAACTTTAATCAGCAGGCCACAATTTGCTAATATCTGCATTAGATAAAGCAGGACAGATTTCTCAGAATTGACAGGCTTAGAGAGTGTTAGTGAGGATAACGTTGTACAAGTAACAAATTGTACAAAGAAGAACTGCATAATAACAAGCAAAGATAAAGAACTTCTTGATAAACATTTAACAGTTGTATAGGTTTGATGTGATTTTTGAGTCAAAATTAGCATTGCGCACATTTGACAAGTCCATAGGTGATCCAATACCTGTCTCGATACATTCAGCAGTGTGTGATTCTAGTTTGATTTTTGTATCAATATTTTAGTATATTTATTATGTTTCTCTTTCCAGGATGTTCAGTGTGTACTCAAATCTCCCGTAATCTTGAGATCGACCATGATTCACATTTCTGAATACACTCTCATCAGACAAGGTCCCATAGTGCATTGACTATCTCAGAGCACTGAAGTACATGTCAATACTTTATCAGTTTATTTATTTTCGCTTAGTGTTCCCAGAATTATATTGTCAAATTGCACAATTTACCGACACCGTGCATTACAATGAAGTAAAGACAATCACTCAAACAATACTGAACTATAGGAAATAAGGACGAATTCAAGGACAGTATCCGCTAATATTTCTTCACTTAGTGCCCCGAAATTTTACTGTCATAAAACGTAAAAGGAATTCTACATCCTGTTTAAGCATACGGTACTCAACATATAATGTACTAGTTCCCCTTCGGTACAGACATCTTCAACATAATAATTACTTTTGTATATGGGTCATGTTATGACTGAACGGAAATCGATGCATATTTTATATCCAGCTTGGACTTTGGTATCGCGTTTAGCACACAGATCAAAATAAAACCATGAGGTGAATTTTGTTAACACAGACCATGGTAATACTAATAACAATAATAAATCTTGACTTAAATCTGTGTCATAATGTCCACACCTTTTTAGTATCTCTATATTTGATTTTCGATACGTAAGACCAGTTCTTGAGTAGTATGGTCTTGTTAATCGCTGCGGCAGATATATTTTTCACAAGTGTTATAATTTGCATAGACAAGCAAAGGATGTGGGCAATATACCTCTTCAAGGTTTGGAATTAAAATTGTGAAGATTCCTTGAAAACTATATTACAATATTTCAGTTCATGCGAGGTACATGTTTTTACTGAACTATTTTGTGTAACCTGTGGAATGAATTGCGAACTATGTGTAACAATTCTGTTTTAGGAAATGTAACAATAGAAGTAAATGCAACTAATGTGCTATTAGGTTGTCACAAGGATGTCTTCAAATTTGAAGGAATTCATCCTGGGTCAAAGAACATGCATGAGTCCATGCTGGATCAGCAACCAACCAAGGAATTCCCCCACACATGATAAAACCAAGGCATTCACCCACACATGATAAAACCACGGCATTCACCCACACATGATAAAACCAAGGCATTCACCCACACATGATAAAACCAAGGCATTCACCCACACATGATAAAACCAAAGCATTCACCCACACATGATAAAACCAAGGCATTCACCCACACATGATAAAACCAAGGCATTCACCCACACATGATAAAACCAAGGCATTCACTCACACATGATAAAACCAAGGCATTCACCCACACATGATAAAACCAAAGCATTCACCCACACATGATAAAACCTAGGCATTCACCCACACATGATAAAACCAAGGCATTCACACACACATGATAAAACCAAGGCATTCACCCACACATGATAAAACCAAGGAATTCCCCCACACATGATAAAACCAAGGCATTCACCCACACATGATAAAACCACGGCATTCACCCACACATGATAAAACCAAGGCATTCACCCACACATGATAAAACCAAGGCATTCACCCACACATGATAAAACCAAAGCATTCACCCACACATGATAAAACCAAGGCATTCACCCACACATGATAAAACCAAGGCATTCACCCACACATGATAAAACCAAGGCATTCACCCACACATGATAAAACCAAGGCATTCACCCACACATGATAAAACCAAAGCATTCACCCACACATGATAAAACCTAGGCATTCACCCACACATGATAAAACCAAGGCATTCACACACACATGATAAAACCAAGGCATTCACCCACACATGATAAAGGTATGGTCAGTGATCGATTATGATGATGTCCCCTAATTCATTCTTTCGGAGAAATAAATATTATTGCCTTGGTAATACACAGACTATGAAATATTGACAAATAATTGTTTGGGTACTACACAGAATATGAAATCTACTTGACGTCTAACTGCGTGGGTACTACAGAGAATATGAAATCTACTTGACGTCTAACTGGCTTGGTACTACACAGAATATGAAATATACTTGACGTCTAACTGCGTGGGTACTATCATCATCACCATAATTAATTTCCTTTAGCGATGAAGTTAGCGCCTAGGGCAGAGATCAGATCTCTCCAATTATGTCTGTTCAAAGCTACTCTGTGTAGTACTTGAATAGTATTAATATTTTGTATTTTACTTTCTCTAAGTATTGTTCTTCTGAGTGTTTCTTTTGGTGTACCCCTGGCTCTTTTGCCTGTAGATGTCCATTGAAGATATTGTTGGTGTATTGTTGGGATGGGCATTCGTTTTTCCATATCATATTGAAAATATCCAGTAAAAAGTTCAAGATATTATCATTTTCTGCGTTTAACATTTCACTTATGATGTCATCTTGACCTGCTGATATAATGTTTTTTAGTTTCTTGATGGTTTGTCAAGAAACTAAAAACAATAGAGCAGCAGGTCAAGATGACATCACAAGAGAAATATTTAAAATATTATACAGAATATGAAATAGACTTGACGTCTGTCTACAAGTGACCCGCATCTCTCAGAGTTAGGAGATCTAATCTCTTGTTATTGCACAATAAGTGCAGTTAATGGTATTAAAGTTGTTGAGGCATTCGACTGAGGCGGAGTACTGAATCTATTAAAGGTATCGAGATATTAAACTGAGGACATCCACGGCGAAGTACTAAACTATTAAAGGTATCGAGGTATTAAACTGATGGTATCCACGGCGAAATACTGAATCTATTAAAGGTATCGAGGTATTAAACTGAGGGTATCCACGGCGAAATACTGAATCTATTAAAGGTATCGAGGTATTAAAATGAGGGTATCCAAAGAGAAGTACTAAACTATTAAAGGTATCGAGGTATTAAACTGAGGACATCCACGGCGAAATACTGAATCTATAAAAGGTTTCGAGGCCTTAAACTGGGATATCCACTACGAAGTGTTGAATCTCTTCTACACATACCAACCTGTACAAGAACTTTTCTACACAAAATCTTGTACACACAATCTTCTACACACAATCGTCTACACACAGTCTTCTACATGAACTCCTCTACATGCACATTTCAACATGAACTCTCCTATACGAAAATTTCAACATGTACTTTTCTATACGAAAATTTCAACATGAACTCTTCTATACGAAAATTTCAACATGAACTCTTCTATACGAAAATTTCAACATGAACTCTTCTACACACAATTTTCGACTTACAAACTTCTACGCGTACTCTTCTACACGCATACTTCTACATCTACACGTACATTTATACACGCACTCTTCTATCCTCACTTCTTTACACGAATCCCTCTACACGCACTCTTCTACACACAATCTACTGCATTCACTAGTCTACACGCACGCTTCTACACGTATTCTTCTACATGCATTTTCTACATATGCTCTACTACACGCAATCTTCTACATCTACATGCACACTTATACACGCAATCTTCTACATCTACATGCACACGTATACATGCAATCTTCTACATCTACATGCACACTTATACATGCAATCTTCTACATCTACATGCACACTTATACATGCAATCTTCAACAAATTATTCTACATGCACTCTTCACGTCGATATGGATACCTCTATACCCATACTTCTACGAGCACACTTCTACGCGCATTCTTCTACACGCATTATTCTACATTCACTCTTCAAAACGCACTATTCTACAAGAACTATACTACACGCATTATTCTACACGTACTGTCTACGCGCATTATTCTACATTCACTCTTCAACATGAACTATTCTACATTCACTCTTCTAGATTCACTCTTCTACACGCACTCTTCTGCACGCACTATTCTACACGTACTGTTCTCCGCGAATTATTCTACACGCACTCTTCTACACGCAATATTCTACACGCATTATTCTACAAGCACTCTTCTAAACGTACTATTCTACAATCACTCTTCTACACACACTATTCTACACGCACTCTTCTACACGCACTATTCTACACGCATTATTCTACACGCATTATTCTTTATGTACTCTTCTACGTGCACTTTTCTACACGCACTATTCTACACGCACTATTCCACACTCACTCTTGCACAACCACACTTCTTAATAATAATAGTCACTATATTAAACACACACACACACACACATGCACATACATGAACTGTTTATGTCGTTATCAACACACACACTCTAATAATACTTTCTTCTTATGTATTCCTTCTCAAAATCCTGCATATTAGCAGAATGTAGTCCCGAGATACTAACTTCAAGGCACCATTATTGTTAATAGTATAACTACTACTTCTTCTTCTTTTTGTCCTCATGTACCTTTCGGTGTTGAGGGTAGAGTGAGTGTACGGTCTTTTGCCCGTACAGTATAACTACGAGAACTAAATACAAAACATTAAATTAGACTCTCCCCCACGCCTGTTTATAGGCTCATATAAAATATGAGGTTAAAAACTACTATCCCACTATTCATAAATTGTACTCAAGACATGGAAATCATAAATAACGATGACTTTTATGAACGGCTTATTTATTTTACAAAATACTCCACTTTTCTTTTGGTTAAGAAAATGTACCTCGCAGACCTTCGTATAGATCAAGAAAATAGTACGGGAGTATGAAGATCTAGATAATCATAGAGACTAAACGACGAAGAAGAAGATTCACAAGAATGAAACACAGTATGTAACTACTGACTGTGAAATTAGGAGGCTATTCCCTCAGAGACCATTGACATATAAGTCATTTAATTGCACAACAGATTATGAAATGACTCGCATCAGTTTTCCCGTGATTTTCATTGGTCAATATAATTATATTTTGTGTCGACATCCAACGAAAGAGATGCATTAAAACAAAGACATGCGCATAACATACCCGAACCCTATCAGTTTTGTCTTCATCAGTACGTTATATGTGCTATGGACATTGGATCTGGCGAGGATCAGTATCGTGTACTTTATTGTAACACTTTATTCTGAGAGTCTGTGGTTACAGCGTGTCATACACTATCTTAGTGTCATACACTGTCTTAGTGTCATACACTATCTTAGTGTCATACACTACCTTAGTGTCATACACTATCTTAGTATCATACACTATCTTAGTGTCATACACTATCTTGGTGTCATACACTATCTTAGTGTCATACACTGTCTTAGTGCCATACACTGTCTTAGTGTCATACACTATGTTAGTGTCATACACTCTTAGTGTCATAAACTGTCTTAGTGCCATATACTACCTTAGTGTCATACACTATCTTAGTATCATACACTATCTTAGTGTCATACACTGTCTTGGTGCCATACACTATCTGAGTGTCATACACTGTCTTAGTGTCATACACTGTCTTAGTGTCATAAACTGTCTTAGTGTCATACACTATCTTAGTGTCATACACTCTTAGTGTCATACACTGTCTTAGTGCCATACACTACCTTAGTGTCATACACTATCTTAGTGTCATACACTGTCTTAGTGCCATACACTGTCTTAGTGTCATACACTATCTTAGTGTCATACACTACCTTAGTGTCATACACTACCTTAGTGCCATACACTGTCTTAGTGCCATACACTATCTTAGTGTCATACAGTGTCTTAGTGTCATACACTACCTTAGTGTCATACACTATCTTAGTGTCATACACTGTCTTAGTGTCATACACTATCTTAGTGTCATACAGCACCTTAGTGTCATACACTGCCTTAGTGTCATACACTACCTTAGTGTCATACACTACCTTAGTGCCATACACTGTCTTAGTGTCATACAATGTCTTAGTGTCATACACTATCTTAGTGTCATACAATATCTTAGTGTCATACACTATCTTAGTGTCATACACTGTCTTAGTGTCATGCAATGTCTTAGTGTCATACACTGTCTTAGTGGCATACACTATCTTAGTGTCATACACTATCTTAGTGTCATATACTGTCTTAGTGTCATACAGTCTTAGTGTCATACACTATCTTAGTGTCATACAATATCTTAGTGTCATACACTATCTTAGTGTCATACAATGTCTTAGTGTCATACACTATCTTAGTGTCATACAATATCTTAGTGTCATACACTATCTTAGTGTCATACACTGTCTTAGTGTCATACACTGTCTTAGTGGCATACACTATCTTAGTGTCATACACTATCTTAGTGTCATATACTGTCTTAGTGTCATACTGTCTTAGTGGCATACACTATCTTAGTATCATACACTACCTTAGTGCCATACACTACCGTAGTGTCATACACTGTCTTAGTATCATACACTGTCTTAGTGTCATACAATGTCTTAGTGTCGTACACTGTCTTAGTGTCATACACTGTCTTAGTGCCATACACTGTCTTAGTGTCATACACTGTCTTAGTGTCATCCACTCTCTTAGTGCCATACACTATCTTAGTGTCATACACTATCTTAGTGTCATACACTGTCTTAGTGTCATACACTGTCTTAGTGTCATACACTATCTTAGTGTCATACACTGTCTTAGTGTCTTACACTATCTTAGTGTCATACACTGTCTTAGTGTCATACACAGTCTTAGTGTCATACACTATCTTAGTGACATACACTATCTTAGTGTCATACACTGTCTTAGTGTCATACACTGTCTTAGTGTCATACACTGTCTTAGTGTCATACACTGTCTTAGTGTCATACACTATCTTAGTGTCATACACTATCTTAGTGTCATACAATGTCTTAGTGTCATGCACTGTCTTAGTGTCATACATTATCTTAGTGTCATACATTATCTTAGTGTCATACACTGTCTTAGTGTCATACACTATCTTAGTGTCATACACTATCTTAGTGTCATACACTGTCTTAGTGTCATACACTGTCTTAGTGTCATACACTATCTTAGTGTCATACACTGTCTTAGTGTCATACACTATCTTAGTGTCATACACTGTCTTAGTGTCATACACTATCTTAGTGTCATACACTGTCTTAGTGTCATACACTATCTTAGTGTCATACACTATCTTAGTGTCATACACTGTCTTAGTGTCATACACTGTCTTAGTGTCATACACTGTCTTAGTGTCATACACTGTCTTAGTGGCATACACTGTCTTAGTGTCATACACTGTCTTAGTGTCTTACACTGTCTTAGTGGCATACACTATCTTAGTATCATACACTACCTTAGTGTCATACACTATCTTAGTGTCATACACTATCTTAGTATCATACACTATCTTAGTATCATACACTATCTTAGTGTCATACACTATCTTAGTGTCATACACTGTCTTAGTATCATACACTACCTTAGTGTCATACACTATCTTAGTGTCATACACTGTCTTAGTATCATACACTGTCTTAGTGTCATATAATGTCTTAGTGTCGTACACTGTCTTAGTGTCATACACTGTCTTAGTGCCATACACTGTCTTAGTGTCATACACTGTCTTAGTGTCATCCACTCTCTTAGTGCCATACACTATCTTAGTGTCATACACTATCTTAGTGTCATACACTGTCTTAGTGTCATACACTGTCTTAGTGTCATACACTATCTTAGTGTCATACACTGTCTTAGTGTCATACACTATCTTAGTGTCATACACTGTCTTAGTGTCATACACAGTCTTAGTGTCATACACTATCTTAGTGACATACACTATCTTAGTGTCATACACTGTCTTAGTGTCATACACTGTCTTAGTGTCATACACTGTCTTAGTGTCATACACTATCTTAGTGTCATACACTATCTTAGTGTCATACACTGTCTTAGTGTCATACACTGTCTTAGTGTCATACATTATCTTAGTGTCATACATTATCTTAGTGTCATACACTGTCTTAGTGTCATACACTATCTTAGTGTCATACATTATCTTAGTGTCATACACTGTCTTAGTGTCATACACTGTCTTAGTGTCATACACTGTCTTAGTGTCATACACTATCTTAGTGGCATACACTGTCTTAGTGGCATACACTGTCTTAGTGGCATACACTGTCTTAGTGTCATACACTATCTTAGTGTCATACACTGTCTTAGTGTCATACACTATCTTAGTGTCATACACTATCTTAGTGTCATACACTTTCTTAGTGTCATACACTATCTTAGTGTCATACACTATCTTAGTGTCATACACTATCCTAGTGTCATACACTGTCTTAGTGTCATACACTGTCTTAGTGTCATACACTGTCTTAGTGTCATACAATATCTTAGTGTCATACACTGTTTTAGTGCCATACACTATCTTAGTGTCATACACTATCTTAGTGTCATACACTATTCTTTTACACATCAACGAAGAGGAAAAAAAACATTGCAAATAAACCTGGTGAGGAAAGTATTAATGAATTAAACGAACTACTATTTTCCGAATAACAAAGTTTAATATACAAATATAAAAATGTGCTAAACCACATTAATGGATTGATATTAGATGTACTGACGATATTCAAGGTAGCATGAATACGTCGTTGGAAAATGCAAGCCGCATGGCCCGAGATAGAAGGGTTCAGAGAGTTCGGAAAGACAACTCTCTAAAGAGAATATGTCACATAACAACATTAGCATGTAAAAAATACAACATGAAAATTAACGTACAAAAAATAGAATTGTCTTTAACAGCCTCGCATAGAGGAAAATCCTTACATGTCACATGAAGTGTCTGAGAAACGCTGCAATGGTGACAAAACTAGAAAAAAATAAGAAAGGAATAAATTGTCACACATGCACGCACACATGCATACACGCACGTACACTCACACTTACACATGCACATGAAATCTTTCTGTTGTCATCAACACACAGACTCTTAACATCTTCTTCTTAAGCATTCGTTTTCAAACTCCTGCATACTGGCAGCATGCAGTCCCGAGATAATAACTTCAAGGGACCATTACTGTTAACACTAAAACTACGAGAACTAACTACAAAACGTATATTAGACTTTCTTTGTCTATACGCTCCAATAAAATCTGAGGTTGGAAACTACTATCCTACAGATTCATAAATTGTGCTCAAGACAGGGTTTTCCTTAAACAATAAATACCGCATAAGACATCATAAATAACGACGACTTTTTTATACGGTTCACGCAATACTATACAAAAAACTCCCATCTTTTTTTTTGTTTCAGTAAAATGTACCTCTTATGGTGAGGAAAGCTCTCTTCAACCGTAAAAATTAGTCAAATGTGGTTGTATTAAAGCTTTACAACCATAAAAAAATGATGGATTTTGAGGTTCTGGTAATCCTGTCACGACCTCCAATTTCCTTTTTTTTTTAACTCCTTGTTTGTTTGTTAGCTAGTGGATTTGTCTCGTTCTTCCAAGACACATCCTTTTCAACCTTGGATTGTATTCCTATGGTTATATCGGGTGTAGTGTGCGGCGATAAATACTCCATCTACACTTGCTTCTATCATTGTAAAAGAAAGGCAAAACTATCGTGCCGGGAAACAGCTCGATACTTGGAAATGCTAGAGCTGGGGTAACACAAAATAAATGTAAGAATGAACATAAATAGGTATAAATGTCATTAATATTTATAAACAAATTATTCTAGAAAAATAAGATATTGTAAACTTTTGTAAAGCTGCCTCAGAATACCTCATAATCCGAGAATCAGAGCAGCCAATTTATTGAGGTGTGAAGGGAACCAAGGAGCAACAATACAAAATATCTGACATGCATTTTGATAGAGACAACTAACAAAGGTTTAACATGAGACTTTCTTCCCTATACTGAAGACATGAATTGTAAAACATGACAGGTTGAAGTCGGATATGTGGGGCCAAAAGGGGCACGTAAAACAACAGAACTGTAATTGATAAAATAATGTATTGCGATCTCCGGATTACATCTTGCTAGTTGACTAAACTCTGAGTACGAAAACAGATGGGGATGAAATAATCAATTCGAACCAATGATGTGAACATCTTTACGTGAAATACTGGTTTTTTTTTCACCAAACTAAAGTGACCTGAACATAATGAGAAGTATGGAAAGTTTGGGATCTGGGTGTAGTGTTGTATTTTTTTTAAAACGATGATTCTGTTAGGGTGATCCACAGTTCAATTCCCAATTCGACTGGAAATATTTTAACATCATAAACGGTTTATAGATCGACACAGAGTAAGGAAATGGGTATCTGGTCTTCTTGTGAAAATAAAAGTAAAGGATTTGATGCAGAAAAAAATCATTCGTTGCGGTCAAATTAGTTCGATTGTGTTCTGAGGCTGTTTGTTCGAAATCGGACTGCGACGTGTTGTTTACAAATGCAATGGTTGTAGAGGAATTTGGAACTTTTCACTTGCTCCGCGAAATGTTATGATCTCAGTCATACTCTCGTCAGGCAATGTATTACTATCATCGGACTCTCAAAGTATGCTGCGCAAGATAGAAAAGTGTATGATCAGAGCTGAATCGGTCACTCTTCTCAACAATGCGCAGAGCATTTCATGGATCTAATGTCCGGGTCATGCTGGGGTCAGGGGAAACGAAAGAGACGATGTGTTGTCTGATAAAGCCTTGGTGAACGGCACCAAGATAAGAAGAGACAGGATTGAATTGATTAGATCAGTCATGAATACCCTACGAGAAGACTAAGAAGAAGTCGAACGAGACATTGTACATATTCAGAGAATGGTAGAAATGGGAGTGACAAGAGGCGATGGAAAAAAGTGTTCCATCTCCGGAAAAATCAGACGAACGCGTAATCAACAATTGAGTGGGACACTGAGCTTATACACTTTTAGATGGCTGTCGGAACGGCAAGCAGAGCATGTATGGCAGCGGTCGGGAACCCATGGTTCGCAAGCCAGATGTGGCTCTAATGATGGCTGCATCTGGCTCTCAGACAAATGTTCGATTATAAAAAGTTTCTTTAGACTCCTTTGATCTACATATTAATTGCTTATCAATATTTCATTCTACAAATGAGCTTAAGTCTACTGCAGCTCAGCATCAGAAGTCGCATCAATGGTAAGAAATACTCATTATTGATTAGCAACAGCATAACAATGTTATTAAAAAGTATTCAGAGACATAGTTATTATACTTTTAGTGCTGAAATTAAACAAAATGCACACATTTATTTGATTTTTTAGTTTTAAATATAATGTATGGCTCTCACAGAATTACTTTTCAAAATATGTGGTGTCCATGGCTCTCTCAGGCAAAAAAGTTCCCGACCCCTGGTGTATGGGAATGCTCCAGTAGTGTGACGCTTGTTCCTAATCAAGAATCAAGAATGTATTACTCTGTTGAGAGTGTAGGAGTACGTATACAGAAACCTGATCATAACTAAGTCAATCTTCAGCGTCTGAATCCTTGTGGTGGTATTATTGTTCCATATTTACTGAAGCTTATCTAGTCCTAATATGAGTTTTATGATCACTCCATCGACACACACTGTGTGAATTTTAGCTACTACATTTGACGATGTAATTTCCTTCTTAGCCCTGGTTGCATGACCGAGGAATTAGCATATAAGAGAAAGGATGACATAACCTGACATGATTCGTGACAGACACGCAGGGTAAAATGACATTTGTGGGGAATGCTAGGAATTGATCAAGTTGTTAGAGATATTGATGTGCAAAGAAAAAAAAACATTGCACCGAGTTTGGCAATGAATTTTAATTTCGGTTGAAATTAGGATTTAAATATAGCCTGCTGAGACAGCTTTAAATGTTTGACGTTTCGGAGATTGGGGAGGGGGGAAGGTGTTTGCAAAAGTTGACGTCATCAATGCAGTATTACAATAGCACTGTGACCTGACATGTACAATAACACTCTAACTTGACATGAACAATAACACTGTGACCTACCATTTATAATAACACTGTGACCTGACATGTATAATAACACTGTGACCTGACATGCACAATAACACTGTGACCTGCCATGTATAATAACAATGTGACCTGTTATGAACAACAACACTGTGACCTGCCATGTATGTAGGGCCGAAGAGAAGAATTCAGGAATGGGGTGGGTTTACTAAGAGAAAGGTCCTTAACACACCTTCGTGTATTTCCCTCTGTTTCATGATAAATTGTATGCCTTTCTTGTGAAATATTGTTAACGGGAAATGGGTTTACTCCCACCTATCTAAATCTAAATTTCTAGTACTAAAAGGCACGTTCTTATTCCAAAACGGGAAGGGTTTGAACACCCCAAACCACATCCCTCCTTATCTTCTGTCTTACATGTGTATAGTAAGAGGTGACAAAGATAAGTTATTAAAGATACGTTTGGCTATCCCTGTTCGTAAAAACGTAAAAGTTACCCAGAAATATGATACTGAAATCGGATTTGTCGTGTCAAAATCCATGGCAGAATGCATTCAGTTTCCTGTACTAAATTTTGCTAGCCAGCTTAGGCTTGAGAAGAATTAGAAACCCAAAAGAATAAATCAATAATTGCATACTATTAGGAAACATTCCCGGCACCTGACCACTTACAACAGAGGAATATTTAATAATTGACATTAGTTAAATATTTCTTCTATGTCTGTATCCGGCTATGCAACAACCTTTTTTAAGTTTAATTGCACATTACCTGAATGTAAAAAATTATTTATGGAATTTGTTTAAAAGGGAGTATTTCTGAAGATCCAATCTTCATGGGGTCAGTGGCCTGTGAAATTTGCATAATGCTTATTACACGGCTATGGTCGACATGAACGGATGTCACTGGGAATAGTCAAACATGTTTTGAATACGTGTGTATGACAGAAGTCCAAGGTAAAATTTTCTATCCATATTTCAGTATCAGATATGGGAAGAAGGGTGACACTTTTTACGCAATAAAATGGCATTGCATGTATAAGTGAAAACGTTGCACTCATTCACTATCATCATTTTTCTAACTTCAGACTGCTAATAAATGAAAAACAGCCGTCTGTGGCTATGTCGGTAGCGTCACAGACGACGGCGAAAAGGTCATGGTTGACCATAATAAGCTGTAATTTTGGTTACCAGCATGTGGTACGGGAACCATTTCTCTCGTATTGCTGGCCTACTAGTGATATGTTCACAGAAGTTCACCGTTCAGTGGGAATGATACAAATACTTATTAGTTACCACATCCGAAGTTAGATGTGTCAGACCATTAGTGTAAAAAAACGGCATCACATAACATTCCTATCGTTGAACTACATAATACTTGGAATCTAGTAGTCCCATAATCCTGCTACAAGAGAAATCGAGTGAGGAGTTTGATCATGAAAGTCAATAAATACAAATATTTCAATACTCTGAGTGATGGAACGGAAAGTCTCTTGATGATACAGTATTTATAAAGTGTTGAAGAGGTCCTAATGTTCTATAGAAAAGATAGTGTACAAAGTACGAGTATAACATGAACAGTGCCAGTGTGCCGATTGTGATAATACCACATTACATGCACACTATAAATGTCGAGCAATAAATGTCGTACAAGATTATTAAGAAGAATTAGGTGCGTTAGGTTGGAATTCAATTGCGTTAATATAGAAAGTCGAAGTTCAAGTTATCCTGTCACAGATATTTGCCAGAAGGGACTAAAACATAGAGACACAAATGGTAGAGGGAAAATGATTAATTCAATAGATGAAGAGAAAGAACCCACACAAAAAAATTAAACATGAAAGAAGTCAGGATAAGGGGAAAAGGGGCCCTAAATAAACCATTGGCGAGTACGTGAGAAAATGCAACTGACAGGAATTGTTAAATAACGTTTCGTACGTGTGTTATGTAATAACTAAGTCAAGGTTGAGATTGCGGTCAGAGAAAGGGGATAAACAAAATTTAGTAATGAGAATTTAAAAAATACAATTTGGATAAATAATTAACAGTTTCAACTATTGGAGAAATAATTAAGGATCCTTTGTTAGCAACACCTGCTACAATCAAGGAGTCCCTTTATGCAGCTACATCGACTAGGAGCTATAGTCAATGATCCACTGTTGTCAGCTACAGCGAATAAGAGATACAGTCAAGGACCACCTGTAGGAAGCTACAATGACTTCTTCTTCTTCTTCTTTCTGTCATTATGTACCTTTCGGTGTTGAGGGGAGAGTGAGTGTACGGTCTTTTGCCCTGCTATTTGCCTTCTCTGCTGTTATATTTCCGAGTGTCTCTAATACACTATCTATCCATCTTTTACGAGGGCGTCCAATAGGTCGCCTGATTTCGTATCCTTTGTTAAGTGTTTTTTGGATAATACTTTGCTCTTTCTGTCTGGTTATGTGGCCGTACCATTTAACTTGTTGTTTCTGTGTGTATTCTATTGTTGGTTTGATCCCTAATTGTTTCCTTAGTGCTTCATTCCTGATTTTGTCTCTCAGGCTAACTCCAATCATACGTCTCGCACATTTCATTTCAGTGGTGTTAATCTTATGTATTGTTCTAGAATCTAATGTCCAAGTTTGACACTGATAACACAATGTTGGTAAGAAAATGGTGTTGAAAAGCGCTTTCTTTGTTTCTAGTGTAATATCTGTGTTTCTTAGTAAATGTGTTAATTGACCAATGATCTGACAGGCCTTATTACATCTTGCGTTTATTTCTGCTTCTTGTTTGTTGTCATATCTCAATGTGCTGCCCAGATATTTGAATTCATCTACTTGTTTTAGTTGTTTATTGTTTATCTGTATGTTGATGTTCTCCTTTTCTCTTGCAATATTCATCACTTCTGTTTTGTCTATGTTGATTTTCATTCCAAATTGCTTGCCTGCTGTGTCTATTATGCTTAGGTGGTCTTGCAGGTTTGTAATGCTGTTGTGGAATAAAACCTGGTCATCTGCAAAAAACAAGGAGTCCCTTTGAGCCGCTACGTCGACTAATAGCTATAGACAAGGATCCTATGTTGGCAACAAATAAAAACTAAGAGCTGCAGTCAACGATCTCATCTACATCGACTAAGATATATAGTTACGGTCTTCCCTTTGGGCCGTTACAACGGCGAGGTCCCAGTAATTGATCCACATATAAAACGACATTTTGGCAACTATGAAATAGAAGAATAAAACAAACCTATAGGGGTGGACAGACCTGGGTAAATAAATGCAAAATGCTTCAGTTGCAAATCTGGATCTAGCATCATGTCTTGGAAAAGTTCTTAATTTGGTGTCATCGAAACTCGGAAGGGGAGTATGGTTTCTGGTGAAGCGACTTATAACATTCATAGTATACAATACTATAGATAATCGAGGAAGGGGGAATTTGGAATATTTTAACACTACCCCCTCAGCAAATCAAAATATTACTTTTTAGTAGTACTAGGAATTAGGAATTTAGCCAAAAGGTAAGGGAAACCCCTCCGTTAACGATTTTTTTAAAAAAGGTCATCATATTTTTCTTCAAAAAAGAGGGACACGCGAAAATGGTCGAATGACCCTTTTTTAATAAAAAACAAATAATTCCGTGCGGAGAACATACCTGCATCGCCATAGTGATACTGATAGTATATACCCTATTTTTAATTTGACTTAATTCACCGTTTTCTTGAATTTACAATTCTGTGTATTATTAATTATAATTAAGAAGCAAACCTGGCAGTCCAAATGACACGAGCTCACAGGAGACATTTTCCCGCGTAACCTGACAGTGTCAGTCAATCTCTGAATGTTTAAAGGTAGATATGAAACGATCTTGGAGCATCTGGCACAATCTTGAGAGGATCAAGTAATTGGTTATAATTTGTTGCAGTCTGGATTTCAAATGAAGATTTGCTGTTAATGTTGGAAGAATGTATGTTTTATTAACGTATATCTTACTCTCACTATTGGCGAGACGTCCATATAACCATTATAAACAATACTTGCAAATGTGCATTTGATTATATTTCTTACAAAGTAGCAAAATATAATTACTAATATATCAGTTTTCAGTTGTTTTAAAAATGTGTAAATCCTGCCAATATTAATTTTTGAGTAATAACTCACATTGACATGGACAAAGCATTGCCAAAATATATGAGGTTGCAAAGCGGACAAGCACCCAACTATCGTTTTAGCAAGAGGCAGTTCTAGCATATTTAATTCTGACAATTCATCTTTTTCTAACATGTATGACACTGACAATTTATCTTACCTCTATTTTGTCACGGGAAGTCACCAAAATAGCTGCCATGATAGCTCCTGCACTAACACCGCCAATTTTCTCCAAACGTTCAAGAAACGACGGTCCTCTTTGCGTTAAGCAGGAGACCACACCTAAGTGGTACATTCCCAAGAAACCACACCCGCACAATAACAGGTTAAGAGGCCCTGACATATCAGTAGGATTATATTCATAATCTTCTGCGTCTGAAATAACTCTAATGTCTGTATCAGGCAGATAAAGATCATTGGTAAAATTGTGCACGCAATCAGGATTCTTAGAAAGCTTTTGCTGGTTGTTGCTCTCGGAAGGTAATTTTTGATGTTGGTCACTGCTGGAAGTAGTCACTGCACAATGTGAACTTTCTGCTGAGGAAATTTTACCAGAACTTTCCACTGAAATTTTTCTCAGAACCTGCTGTTTTGATTCCTCTTTTAAGTCCTTCGAATTCTTGTGTGCGTCTACGTTTTCCTTTGCATCGTTTTTAGGAAGGCACTCGTCAGGCATTGAATTTCTTCTGCGTGCGTTATTGGCAACTAATATATCGTTAGCTTTTCTATTGCTGGTTTTAATACTACTTTGACTAATGATTGGTGTACAAGGATAACTGTATGTTTTTTCAGCTGTTTTCCTATACAAGGAAGGATGAGGTGGCAAGTCTTCAAGAGTTATATGATCCTCCGGTTGTAATGTTTGTGTTCGTTTCTTGGTACTCCTTCTTGATTGTCTGCTGGGCTTCGATCGTGATCTGGTCGTATAGTAAGAAACTTTATCTGTACTTGTTGGGGAGTTTGAATTTGAGGCTGTGGGAGTAGTAATTGACGCGTGAGTGTTTGGTGTACTTTGTGTGTTTGATGAATTCTGGACTAGTTTAGACGATGTCATAGATTGACCTGATAAACGACGTTCTCTGACAGATGGTGAGGGAGTTCGTTCTGTTCTTGCTATAGATTCTTGAAGGATAAACGTCGGAGTACTTGGACATTTTCGAATATTATTATAATTTGATTTAGTATAACAGGGTGAGGACGAATTATTATTCTTTGTTAATTTCCTTCGAAAAAATAGAAAAAAGGGATGAGTTTTCGATGCAGTAAGTTTATCGCTGTTTATATTTGATCTACCGTATTTCAAAGAATTTTCATTTAAGCCTGGCATTGACAGCGAGTGGCCCAATCTTCTGTGAGCTTGCTCTGAAATTAGGGCTTTGCTTTTACCAGCTGAGGAGTGAGAAGAACAATCACTTGAGTAGGGGAAATCAAGAAGAATCTCTCCAGGACATATGGCGCTGTATGGAACTGTTGACTTTTCCAGTTTTGATCTCGAGCCTCGTTCAGGCACTTTTACTGCAGATGTTAAATTGTTTTTTTTAGATTCGAAACTGGAAAGATCCTTTACTGAATAATGTCTAAGAATACGATCAGTTCTGTGAGCAGGATTGATTGATGGATATTGATTACGTGACAAATTGACATCCACTGTTGATTCAAACCTTCTCTTAAATGAAGGCTTCCGCTCTTTACTATTATCAGAGGTGTCTGGATAATAACATGTGGTAGTAGATGGCTGCTGCAAGAATGTATTGTCAGAAACCGTACGATTTAAGAATCTAGGCCGACTGACAGTAAGTGTGTCAATCACAACTTTGCCACTAACCCTAGACTCGGGATATTTTTTTGGGTTTGGCAACGTATAATACTTTGTTCTTTGTGGAAGAGTATTTATAATTGAGCTGTCATTCGTAAATCCTAAAAAGGGTGCTGATGTTTCCAGCGTCATGGCTGATTCTTGAATTAGTCAACTCCAGCCTGCAAGAATACATTTTCAGAAATTGTGAAATGTCTTCATACAAATATGTTTAGTAATAACATCATTATCATACTTCATTGAAATAATTATAGAGTCAACGTAATACTGGGTATGAGATGAAGCTGCATGTGCACATGTACTGAATTATAGAGTTCCCGCTATACCGGACTATATTTGCATATGGGAATTGCCATTTAAATTCACGATTGAGTTTGCCAGAATTGAACAATTTCATAGATCAATTTAACAAAATTTGTTATTATTAAATTCAATGAAAACGAAAATTATGTTTTTGCCTTTTTGTATTTTTGGGTCAATTTGGAAATGTATTAAAAGTTAAGAATTGTGCCCCTACTGATAATATTTTAACTGAAATTTTAAAACAAACAATTTGGACAATCTGCTAACAACATCATGACTGCCGATGTGTTATCGCTGTGTTTGACGGATAGATAAAAATTGGTGATCTCGAGAGGATATTTCATCTAAGAGTAGGACGCTCCAAAAATAAAATGTTACTACCTTGTAGACTAGACTCTGATAGGGTGAAAGCTTGACCGTCGACAGATATAGGAGACCTAATTGCAAAACCTATACATTTCTTCATTCGGTACGTTTCTTCATTACTGTCTGGTTATTAATTGGACATTATTTATATAACTGAACTCACCTGCCAATAATAATCAAGACCGACCAGTGAAACAAACGGCAATAATCACAACCGGCATCTAGATCATCAGTTCAGAGGTCGTTACTTAAGCCCGGTCGTGGTCAAAGCATATTGGAGAAAACCATAAACAAACCGGCAGAAGTCACGGAGAAACCACTGCTGCATCATCCCTAGTGTAAAATATTTCAAGACGACACAGACAGCATTCCATCCCCGGTCCGCAAAAATAGAATCAAGATAGCAACATGGAATGTGAGACATAGAATGTTATATTGAGACAATCCTTCTTTATGGAAGCGAAACAAGGGCAGTAAACAAAAGTACTCAAGATAAGATGGAAGCAACTGAGCTGTCGTTTTTACGAAGAATTATGAAAAATCTATAGACAGCCAAAACATATAATGTAGAAGTTCTCAGAGATTCTGGAGTAAAATGACAAATTATAATAAAAATTAGACGCAGGCAATCAATATTTTTATGGAACGTGATGAGGAAAGCACAACTTGAACATTTAGTAACCACCGGAGAGATCAAGGGGAGAAGAGACAGAGGAAGAAAAAGAGAGAAATTAATGGATGGGTTGTCACTGTCACACAAAAAAAGTCACCAACTGAACTTATTAACAACACAAGAGACAGGGAGTTGTGAAGAAGCATCATCGCCTACGCCGATCATCATGGCACTTGATTGATTGCCAACACTCAAGGTTCGAATACAAATGAAACAGATTCTCAATTCTTGTAGATGGTTAAGTACCAGCTTTCCACAATATTTGTTCGTTCGAATCATCTCTGATGTACTATTCTGCGTAGGAACTTCAAGTTTATTTATTTCGTAAACAGGTAGACCTTCAATATTGGTATTCCTACTTCTCTGTCCGTTTCCGTAACCAATGTCAAACAAAGACCGAAACAGGGAAATGTGTAATATATGTAATTTAAGAATGCCATGTTGTATGTATTTATGTATGATTGTGTACGTTCATGCGTTAGTGTGTATGTAATTCGAATATTTACCAGCTACAAGTTAAAGACGGACTCGGATTTCTTGGACTAAATCTCGTACATGAGAAATAAAATAGACTTGTACAGATTGTGAGAGGATTGACACATATGCTAACTACAAATGTTTTGTATTTTGAGTGTCTCCTTGCGTATTCGTCTCGTTGAACAAACAATACATTCGATATAAACATGTACACATTACGTTCATTGTTATTTTCACGTATAGAGATACATTTTAACTCTTTTTCTTTACGACTAAAAAGTAGTTGCCAGATAGTTGAAACTTTATGTTCAAAATGTTTGTTTAAAAAATTGCCAAATTCCTTAATTGTAAATATTGCTGTATGTTCGTTTTTCAATTTCAATCGATTCTCTCTTGCAATAGGGACACTGTTCTGTTAGATTTCCAGCATGAGAAAGTCTAGATAACGTAAATTGTGCTGCCTTTTTATTTGCGCAAATGGTTCAACACGTTCAACTTCGACTGTGGTTATTAATACGAACAGTGTTTGTATCACATGATCACATCCACCGAACGCGGTGGACGCATGTAGCCACATCATCAGTGCAGGGAGAATAGGTCCTCGTACTGTACGATGATCAGAAACCTTAAAGGTATCCAAAATTAAATTTACATGCCTTGATATCGACATAGCCACAGATGTCCACAAATAATTAATAACGAATTGCAAACATTATTCATTTTAAAGTATAATTTTTTTGCAAAACGATTAAAGTATACTTGCTCTGTCTTTGGTAGTGAATATCTATTTAATCATACTTGTGTAATAACATAATAACGTTATCAAGAAAGGTTTAGCGACTTCAGTGTGATAAGTTGTCAGTTAAATAACATTTAGTAAGAAAGCTGAGGATTTTTTTTAAACAAAAATATATAAGGAGAATCACAGCACGAAAAAATAGTAATGGGTGCTGACAGCAGGATAAAGAGTCGTCCAAGACAAAGATGGGCATCAGACATTTGAGAGTGTTCAGGCATGTCCTTGGATGCGACAGACAATCTCGCATAGAATCGTAAGACTTTCATAGCATTCCTGAAGAAAACTACGTTCTGGAAGAATATTCCATCTGAATACTGAAGTAAATAGCTGTATCCATTCTTTGTTGTTGTTCTATAGTACTAAATCTAACATTGGATACACCGATGACATCAGATGCAGAAAGTACATAGGAAACAAGAAATAGAATAGGACGTGCAAGAGCAGCTGTTCACAAAATGAAAAATATTATGTGCAACAAGTTCTGATCAAAAGAAGTACGGAATAGAGTCCATTAATGCTTCTTAGGGGCACTTCTGTCATGAGGAAGCGAATCATGGACAATAACTAAATATGTAAGTAGGACATAGAGAAAACATAGCTGTGGTTCTTCAGAAGAATGTTCAAAGTGCAGCGAATAGCTAGAAAAATAACGATGAGGTATTAGAGAAGATTGATACTTTAAAAAATGTACTTATAATATCTAAAATGAACAACCCACATTTAATGGCCACATCATGAGAAGAAGAGTTTTAGAATATAATGTAACAATAGATAATGTTGATGGAGAAGGCGGTGTCACTTGGAGAAAGTAAGGATAGTTTGACATCATAGCATAGTAGAAGATAAACAGTAGAACTGATTCACACTACATCGGATAGAGAGTTGTTGAGATCAATGACTAACTATGCTGCCCAACATGGCACATAATGATGGTATCGTACAAATCCTCCACTTAGAAATCTGCAAAACAATGGATGTATAGAAATATGCTCGGAGACACAAACTCTTTTTTTCTATCCTGTGCATATAGACAACAGTCTTAATAATTTAGTGAATATCCGAAATAAACCTTGCGAGAAATTACTGTCAGCTAAATTTAAAATAAAATTTAATAGTATTTGCTATTTCAATATAGTGTACACAATGCTCAAAATATAAACAAATTCAAAATGATTAACCAATTAAACAAATATTGCCTACAGCCATAATAAAGGACAATTAGACTTGCGATAAAATTACAATTTATTGTTCACATACAGTTGAACAAGTTGTTCAGGGACAGACAGTATAGCACTGTTTCTGCAAGTATTGTACTTAAACCATCAACAAATATAAGATAGATGGCTAATTATAAAACAGCCTTCTAAAATGCATTTGACTGTTTCCTTGATATTCACAACATATCTCAAGAAGTTCAGGATTGATCCAAGCTCTTGGGAAACCACAGCTCAAGATCGTCCCGCATGGTGTGGTCATATCGTTGCGGGTATTAAGAGCTTAGAACAGAGTACAATACTGCAGGCTATCCGAAAGAAACAAATACAAAACGGTTTACCAAACTGTTCTCTCATCTCAAAACCTACTACATTTCTGCCTTCACTGCAGTAGATTTTTCAAAGCCCTAATTGGACTCACAAGCCATCATAATTTAACAATAATACTGACTTGATGTGGTTTTTTTCAGTGCAGTCCATGTTAGTTTGCGAGTGGAGAACATCGTCATCAACATTTAAGGAAATCCAAATATAATGTTTTGGATATATTATACGAAATAACACCATGTTGAAGACCTTACATTTAAGGTAGTGTTGAGAAGCAGCGAACAAGATGTACGCAGAGATACAAGGGGAAGGAAACATCATGAGATGGACATGGCACATTTTATCATAGTGCGCCACCAAGGCAAAGAACAGATGATTTTTGAGGTCTCTTACAACCAACCTTCTATGAGAAAACAGCATTTAATAAATTTTGATGATGATATATTGTAACCAAAGTCCTCTGATGACTGCTAATAGTCAAACATTCATAGCCATATGTTACAATTGGTTCTACCTAGCACTAATTTGTTACACGTTAGCCTTCTGAACATAGAACACTTCTGCCTCTAAAACACTAAATATTTTTAAATTGATGTATTTGATTTTGATATCTAAATACTGAGATTCACGATTGAACATCTCATCAGTTGATAAGATTTACAATAAATTCTTTGAATCACGCTACTATTGGTAAAACCAACTCCAAATTCGATAATCCGCCTACATTACACAGTAAACAGTTATTATTAAAGGTAATAAAATTGTTGACAAGAATAATAGTTATCTTATTTTAAACTTCTGTTGCACAAGTTCATCAAATTAAACAAATGCAATACAACTAACTTAGACGTTACCTTATGCACGTTATTAAATCTTGAACTAGCTGCCGTTTTATGTTTTTACCTGTTTGGATACCTGGCAGTGCATAACAGTGTTACCTTTTGATAATATACCGTTCTGGCTTTATTTAAATATTTTGGCCTATTTTCAAGACCAGTTTAGTTCAGAGCCAGGTCCTGAGAATCGGACGTTTCGGATTGGTAGATAACGTACCATGAATTACCTTGATGGCTTAAGTTTATGATGCATGGGCCGCTACACTCAGCGTCGTCACAAAAGTGACTTAACAAAGTAAGTTTCGAAGATATATCAGGCAAATTAATAAGATATATTTATTTTGGAGTGCTGGTTTAGATAAATGGACAGAGCCTTGATGCAATAAAATGGTTAGAAGCGAAGTTGGTATAGTGAAACTATGACAACACTGCTGTAGTAACGTGGTTAGAATGATGGGTTGTCAAGTGATTAGAATGATGGCGTAGTCAAGTGATTAGAGTGATGACGTAGTCAATTGGTTAGAGTGATGACGTAGACAATTGGTTAGAGTGATGGGTAATGAAATAGAGTAATGTAGTAATCAAATGATTAAAGTGATAAGTAATCCAGTGATTATAGTAGTCAAGTTATTATAGCGACAAGTAGTCAAGTGGTTAAGGTGATAACATAGTCAAGTGGTTAGAGTGATTGTGTAACCCGTCGTTCCATTTTTTT
This sequence comes from Meghimatium bilineatum, assembly GCA_034231615.1. Taxonomy (NCBI): domain Eukaryota; kingdom Metazoa; phylum Mollusca; class Gastropoda; order Stylommatophora; family Philomycidae; genus Meghimatium; species Meghimatium bilineatum. The sequence continues at coordinate 58,747,769 of CM067299.1, forward strand.
CTCTAGATATCCACACCTTCAGACAAGTATAGGGTATAAAAGTGGTTGAAGTGATGGAGTAGTAAAGTGGTTACAGTGATGGAGTAAAAGTCATGTGGTTAGGTTAAGTGAGTAAATCAAGTGGGTAGGTTATATCAGTAAGTCAATTGGTTAGGTTGCATGAATAGGTCATGCAAGGTTATGGTGCAAGCGTAGGTCAAGTGGTGAGGGTGCAAACTTAAATCGAGTTGTTAGATTGCATGAGTAAGTCAAGTGATTAGGTTGTATGAGTAAGTCAAGATGTTAAGTTGCATCAATATGTCAATTAGTTAAGCTGCATCAGTAAGTCAAGTAGTTATCTTGCATGAGAAACCCAGGTGGTTAGGTTGTACTAGTAAGTCAAGCTGTTAAGTTGCATAAATAAGGCAAGTGGTTAGGTTGCATGAGTTATTCAAGTGGGTAGGTTGCGTTAGTAAGTCATGTGGTTAGATTGCATGTGTAAGTCATGTCGTGAGGTTGCATTAATATGTCAAGTGGAATGAATGCATGCGTAAGTCATGCGTATAGGTTATTTGACTGAGTAAGTCAGGTGGTTACTTTCCCAAATATCTTCGATGAGGGTTTTCTTTTCATGGTAGGTGATTTGTATTGGTCCTGTTTATTCTTCTGTTGTTCCATCTTTTGCTAGCATAGCTACCTTTTCATTTACAGGTATGTCACAGTGGAGTGGTATCCACTGTAGTACTACTCTACTTTGAATGCCCATTTATCGTTTGGCTTCCGTCAGTTTAATTAGCAAAGAATAGTTACACTGTTACCGCAATAAGAGACGACTAGGAAAGATGTGGCGTGGAGTTGGCTGCCGCAACCCATAGATTAGGCGACCTAGATGCCATGCAAAATTCGGATATGGAGGCCGAAAGGCACAGATATGGCAGCTAATCTGTAAGCTATGACACACATCATATTTCTCTCCGGAGTTCATCCTGATAGTCTGCATGAGTTCAAGAATGAACGAAGAAGAATGTTCCTGACACGGATAGTTATTAACTGTTCAATGTAATATGAAAGCCACTACAGGAGTGGAGTACATCGGTGATTGTTCCCATCTGGTAGAAAAAAGGCAGTATGAGGGACTGCACTAAGTATAGAGGCATTTCACTATTAAGCCACACAGGGAAAATCTTTAGCAAGATACTAGACAGAAGGATACGCGCATATATAGAACCACAGCTCAACAACACACAATTGGGCTTTCGGAAAAAGATGCAATCTTCGCCCTCAAAAAAGATTTCGGAAAAAGCGACATAACATAACCAAGACTTATATTTGGCTTGCTTGGACCAAGAGAAAGCTTTTGACAGAGTGGATAGAGCACAAACATGGATATCATCTTCAGACATATGGAGTTCCCAAATATCTAATGAATATATATCAGAGCATATACGCCAATAGTCAATGCGCAGTAAGAACGAGAACAGGTACATGATAATTTTCAAATTCACTCGGGAGTGAGACAGCGATGTGTATTGTCTCCCCCCCCCCCCCCCACTTATTGTTTAAAACATACATAGATCACATCTGCAAAGTACCAAAGACAGCGGAAGAAAACAATCTGAAGGATAACAAACTATTTGCGTTTTGTAGACGACCAAGCACTAGTATCATCATCAGAAGAGTAACTACAAAGACAAATAGACAAATTACATCAAACATGCCAAACCTTTAACATGAAGATAAATATAGAAAATACTATATTAATGAAGATAGTAAAAACAGAAAGAACACAAACATATATATTGGTAACAAAAGACTTAAACAAGTGACATAGTTCACATACCTAGGAAGAAATATATCAACAGACAGCAAGAACAGCAAAGATTATACACAAAAGATTATACAGTGATGACAGACCTAGAGGCCGACCAATAAAACGATGGACCACCGAAACAAAAGAGGCGACAAATTCCACAATATACTCAGCAAACACGAGGGTCATCTCCAGAAAACATTTCTACCCCAGACGCTCAAAAGCAACAGAGGGTTTAGCGAATAGATAGACGGATAGTTATTTAATAAGAAAAGGGGCGCAGACTATCAATCTAATATTCAGTTTTATAACTGCCTTAACGGCGTCGTATCACTACATCAGTCTTAACTAGGATTAAACCAGTTTGAGTAAGTCAGTTTTTCTCAAAGTGGGGCTGATAGAACATGGGGTCATGAACCTTTAGCTGGTGAAAAGAAACTTTTCTAAGAAATGGGAAGTAACTCAATCTCAATGCATTGTAGCGCGGTAATGTGAACGTCTGAAAATTGTGCAGAATGAGGGAATGCGAATATTTCTCGGCTGCACTAATGATATCTCTATTGTGAAAATAAGATATAAGATAGGGCTCCTTTCACTACATTTCCGTCATGATCTTGTGTAAAGTAAATCTACATGCGTGTCGCGCCGGATCAGCGACACATCTGTACATGAAGTTTTAAAAATCAATGTTCCTGAACTATTGAGGAAAGAAAAACCACATTAACAATGGATATATGAAACAACAGTAACATTACATAATATGGTTGATCTATGTGATTGTCTGTCTCTGTGGCAGCTAGTCATTCTGTCACAGAGCGCTTCTGTGAGCCAATGTACTGGGTTCGAATTCCGAAATAGGAAATTGTGTATCCGAAAGCAATGAGAAACTACTGAACATTTATATTGCTTAAAATATCAGTGCAGTTTTAAAAAAATGTTGGTTTGATGGCTACGACCTAAGTAGCATATGCTGCCAATTTGATTGCAACAATTGTGATATATAACTTCATTAATGCAACTCTTTCTCTCGCTCTCTGGGTGTATGTGACTTCATTAATGCAACTCTCTCTGGATGTATGTGACTTCATTAAAGCAACCCTTTCTGGGTGTGCGTGACTTCATTAATGCAACTCTCTCTCTCCCGCTCTCTGAGTGTACGTGACTTCATTAATGAACTTCTCTTTAGGTATATGTTACTTCATTAATGCAACTCTCTCTCTCTCTATGGGCATATGTCACTTCCTTAATGCAACTCTCTCTCTCTCTATGGGTGTATATGGCTACATTAATGCAACTCCCTCTGAGCTCATGTGACTTCATTAATGCAACTCTTTCTCTCTCCCTCTCTGGGTGTGTGTGACTTCATTAATGCATATCTCTCTCGCTCTCTCTGTATATGTGATTTCATTAATGAAACTCTCTTTCTAGGTATATGTGACTGCATTAATACAACTCTCTCTCTCTCCCTGAAATTATGCGACTTGATTGATGCAGCTCTCTCTCTCTGTATGTGACTTCATTAATGCAACTCTCTCCCTGGGTGTATGTGACTTGAGTAATACAACTGTCTCTCCCTGAGTTTATGCGACTTCATTAACGCAACTCTCTCTCTCCCTGAGTTAATGCGACTTCATTAACGCAACTTTCTCTCTCTCCCTGGGTTTATGCGACTTCATTGATGCAGCTCTCTCTCTCTCTCTCTCTCTCTCTCTGAGTATATGTGATTTCATTAATGTAATTTCGTCTGAGTGTATGTGATTTCATTAATGTAATTTCCTCTGAGTGTATGTGATTTCATTAATGTAATTTCCTCTGGGTGTATGTGATTTCATTAATGTAATTTCCTCTGAGTGTATGTGATTTCATTAATGTAATTTCCTCTGAGTGTATGTGATTTCATTAATGTAATTTCCTCTGAGTGTATGTGATTTCATTAATGTAATTTCCTCTGAGTGTATGTGATTTCATTAATGTAATTTCTTCTGAGTGTATGTGATTTCATTAATGTAATTTCCTCTGAGTGTATGTGATTTCATTAATGTAATTTCCTCTGAGTGTATGTGATTTCATTAATGTAATTTCCTCTGAATGTATGTAATTTCCATCATCATGTTCTAAATAGATTATGTTTACCTCTATGCTCAGTATTTCCGTCCAGCCCCATTCCATTTTGTTTTTTCTAAGTTCAACGAGATATATTTTGCCTACATCTGTTTATTTCCTTGGCCATTTACGCAGATGTCCCACTTTCATAGAGTATTGCGATGTTCCAAGTTTGTATCCTATTTTTAATGACAACCTACTAAACAGAAAATATTGCCTAGAAAATTACTGCAGTTAAGTAAAGTGCTTGGTTAATGGCTACATTCAAATAAGATACGATAACAATTTTGTTACATTTCTATATCAATCAATTTGTTTTAATTTTTCAGAAATCAGTGTATTCCCTGCCGAATGTGGTGATGACGTTTAATTGGAATCCGTGTTCAGACATGCTTAACTTAACACAGACGATCACAGTGTACCCTATTTTAATGTGGCCACATTTTCAGACGTGAAACACCAGGTAAGTTGTCTTTAAGAAGATATAGGTGCACTTCACTATTCATGTAAACGCAAGTCGTCTGAAGTGGACAGGTGAAGTATTATGCAATGCCTTTAGGATAGATCTTCTCGTATGTAAAAATAAGTTGTAATGTCATTGATTTTACAATAGCTTACACAGGAGTTCAGTAAAAGTAAGCTGAGTAATGAAACAACATCATAGCATACGGTTTTCCCATAAGTTCTGATATCTAGTCAGTGGTTGACCAGAAACAACATGATTATGATTTTCTTCGAACGATTACGCGATCGTTGAAATCTCTAACGATTACACCATTTCTCGACCTTCTCGGAACATGAGCCATTTCCCATATTTACACAGCTGATACTTTTTTTCTACAGCAAGATATGGGATTTTTTGTCGTCGTCTGCAGTGATGGTTTTCTGTTTGTACCAAATTTTCCTTAGTATGCGCGTTTTTTAAAGCTTGACAATTAGAATATATGTTTCATATGTTCAACATTATATTTAAATGTACGGTACTATGATTGCAGTTCAACCCCCCGTTGAGCAAATTAGTGCCTACGTGTACTTATTTCCCTTACCTGTGTTTATCAGTTTATGTTTATCATTTATTAATTTTAATATAATTATATTTAGAGTTAGGATTAGGATTAGTAATGTAAAATGTTTGTTTGTTTGTTTGTTTTTCGTTCGCTCCATTGTAACCATCACGGATATTCGTGCGATTTCCGCCGGGAGCGTGATTACGTTGTGCCACCGTTATGCGCCGTGTAGGCCTAGCACATCCGATTTCGGCATGAGTAATGTAAAATAACTAACCCTAACCACTAACCCTAAAAAATGAATATTTCCATTTATTACTTATTACTAGCATTTATAATAAGCATACTGCGCAAACTATCACTATACACTCTACACCATCTGCTGAAAGAAACTGATTTATTTGGGGAAGACAGGGGTGTTCATGTTTAACTACTACGATTCAGCACATCCCAACTTACGAATCGCTCTGTTCTCAATTAAGATCACAATTAAGTCACTCCTCTACACCTATTGAATCATTTTGAATCCTATTTTTCAAATGCTCGTCCATATTTCTTGTGTTTATCTCATTAGATTTGCAAATCAATTCGTTTATTAGGAGAGATGAAGACAAGACAGGTTGCACAAAGTGATATTAATCACAGACGTCTAGATAAATTAGCAAGAAATAACTACAACGACATAGTTCAGTGGCAGTTGTCAATAAAAAATACCGCATTTTCTTCGGAGTTTCCCGTTGTGAACCAATTATTGTGTATTCTCATCTCACGCAGATTCACTTATCTTAGTGTATCCTAATTTTTCTATGTTTTAATTATTTGACGATACAAATATACGCATGGAGACAAACGATCAGTCACATCAGCTAAAATGAGTGACGCATTGTGAGATCAACACGTAGCGTTACACTGGAGAAGGATTTGATAAATACCGATATGTGAAAATTGTGAAGAAGAACATAAACTAAAGCATTAAAACAAATTTTTTTGCAATAAATTTCAACACAGAATAAACTTACAAAATTTCTAACAACACAATAAATTTTATATAACTCTTGCGCCCACCTCTGTGGCGGAGTGATACAGAGCGCTTCTGTGACGGCCAAGGTACCGAGTTCGATCGCCGCCTCAAGCAATTTTGCATCTGGGCAGCTCAGAAAGCAAACTATTTGGTAGCGTATTCTATTCAGGACGTAGCCACCAACACAGCATTTTCCAGCTGTAATGATTTTCTAGGCATTATAAATACGTTCAGTAGTTTGCCATTGCTTTCTAAACGGTCCGGATGCTCAAATGTCTGTGGTGGGGATCGAACTCGGTAAATTGGCCGCCACAGACGCGCTCTGTACCATTTCGCCAAAAGCCGGAAAAACAAACTGCTAAACGTATTGCCTAGAAAATCACTACAGCCAAAAAATACTGGGTTGATGACTACGTCCTGAATAAGATACGCTACCAATTAAATAACAGCTGCTGGGAACCTGTTTTTATGCCAGGGTCATCTGTAAATTCATAACATTATTTGCTGGTCATTGCTTGTTGACATTCGAGTCATAGGTCAAATGATTGTGTGTTGTTATTGTCTACATCGTTATACATGAGGAGAGTGTGGAGTAGGCGGACAGTTATGATCATGTTTGTCTTTTCAATCTTCCAGATTTTAAGTTGAGCAGAAAAATATAATCTCAAAAGACGTAAAGGATTGACTTCATTGCACTCTGGTTTCCCATATATACTCCGTCGCGAGTGTTCTTGTAGTAGTTATATTAATGATTTAACTCATGATCTTTGTAAAGTTTCTCTATTCCGTCGCAAAAGATGAGAAATAACATTAAAAAATTGAAGTTTTATCGGCTTATCGACCCAACAGTGTAATTTAAGTGGCTGATTTATCGTCTTACTGGCAATAAAGAGCTACAATCCATAAGCTCCAATCAAGAGTTACTGCAGGTACAAAGCTGCACATATATCGAAGCTCGTAATCAACATTTGAAAACAGAGCGATTCGTAAGTAGGGATGCGCTGAATCGCAGTAGTTAAACATGAACACTCCTGGCTTCCCCAAATAAATCAGTCTCTTTCAGCAGATGGTGAAGAGTGTATAGTGATAGTTTGCGTAGCATGCTGATTATATATATGACTTCTTCTTCAGCGTTCATTCTCAAACTCCCGCTGGATCTCTCTTGTAGCAGGACAATTGTCCTACTAGATTTCCATCAGGATGTAGTCCAGAGAATGGAAATGCGTTGTGTCGCCGTTTTATTCGCGCCAATGTACACATTGCATACACATTGTGTACACATGCACATTCGTCTTCGGTGGAATATATATATATATATATATATATATATATATATATATATATATATATATATATATATATATATATATATAAATTACTCAATTGTCCCTCTCAACTATCACCCGGACCAAAGAATCGTATTTGCTAATAAATTGAGATAAGAGAGAGTCGTATTTACTTTAGATTGAGATCACCCGGACCAGAGCATCGTATTGCTTATGGAATGAGATCAGCCGGAAAGAGAATAGTATGCTGATAGATTTAGATCACCCGACCAAAGAAGCTTATTGATGGATTGATTTATATCACCAGGAACAGATAATCGTATCGCTTATAGAACGAGATCACACGGACCAAAGAATCGTATTGCTGATAGATTGAGATCACCCAAAACGACAGAATTGTATTGTTTATTGATTTAGTCACCAGGACCAGAAAATCGTATAGATTTTAGATTGAAATCACCCAGACCAGAGAATCGTATTGCTGATAGATTGAGAGTAAAACATCATTTTTCTCTGACATAGTTTCAGATAACCATATTTTGACAGCTGCTGTGTTTATATCGATCTCTATTCTCAAAGTGGAGATTACAGTGCTATATGCATCTTGTGTTTCGAAGCTTCACCTTTTAGAATAGCACAAATAACAAAAGCATTTACGAGACAATCATAGATCTTCCATAGATGTTATATGCGTATGATGTTATCAAACTAAAGTACAAAATACAATGGAAAAAAAGAACATTTTATTTGAATAAGTAAATATCATTTCTAGCATCACTGGAATGACACTAAACAACTATTTCTTTTAAAAACATTATTGCATTAGCAAGGAACAAGTTAAATAGCAAGCTCGAGTGGACACAAATAAATATTTTAGGGATGTCTTTAGTGTCGTCTTGCGTCACTGGACTCGGGGCGTGAAAATTATGAATCGCTAACAACGGTTGGATGTATGGTGATTACGTCTTGAAAGGTTCTTAAGCAATGTTACAAGAATTGAAAGATGTACGAGTAATAAAGAAATATAAAGAAGAGAATAATTGTTTATTAACTTTAATGCAAAATGGACGCAGTGGTACGTGACAACTACGCCATCTATATTCACAATTCAAATGTGATTGAAACATTTTAAATGTTGTAATCTTCTGCAACTTTTATATTATGAATGCACGTTTATTTTAATGTATAATAGAAATCATTTGAAAGAGAATGATGTATTTTATCACTCATTCTATCTAAGATTTACACACAAAAATTTGTAGAGACATAGAAGGAATAGCAGAGCTCAAGGTCAATGGTAAAATAATTTTAAAAATCCGCCAGGTGCAAATGACAGTGCTCAGCCTAAAGTGAACAGAAGTTACAAATACTAATATATCAAGTAGACTAATCGAGAATAGAATATGCGAGGGGTATTAGCATCCCAAAAAAACTATGACAGCTCACAAAAACAGAGAGGAACAAACGAGAGAGAACTAAACAAAAAAAATGGTGAGATACTACAACAAATAGATTATTACCAATATCGTGAACACAATCACAAGTGTTCGTAGATATGAAAGCGAGATTAAAGTGAAATAGGAACGGCTAAAAGTACTTTCAGTGGCATGAGAAAACGATTGACATCCACACACAACACACACACACACACACATTATAATTATAATTATGCAATGACACAACTATTCTAAATTAATGTATAGCTCAGAAACATGGACAGTAAACAATTAAATAAGACATAATTTGGTGCTTTGGGGATATTTTTATATGGAAGAATAGGAATTTCATTGAAAGAGAATAAAACATGGAGGTTCTAACAGTGTGTACGAAAATAATTACTACAGGGGACAAAAATCAAACACATAAAACATTTTAACATATTAAAAGACATATTTCACCTTGGTCAAAAACCTTACTTGAAATTAGTCGAGGGGTGACCATCAAAAGGTAAGCAGAGATGCAAGTAAGAAGGAAACATCATGAGATTGACAGAAAACAGTGTAGCAGTGCGTATTGTCAGTGCAATACGCAGATAATGAAGATTTGCTGCAGCCAACCTTCGATGAGGAGACGGAACAGAATAATGATAAAAATTGTTCACATTCGAGACCAACGCGTATTCCGGCCAACAGAGACTGGAAACTATGATTGGTAGGGACATCCTTTACAGTGAGAAGGACCACGGTTCAAGCAAGCACGAGTGTTGAAGTTGGAGATACCCCGCCGAGAGGCGCACCAGCATTTATGGTATAATGCAACACGACTAGATACATGTCTTCACAACATGATATTACAAGAACATGGTGCTTGCCATGTGAAGCTCTCCTAGGCAGAAACAGTGCCGAATTCTGAATCTCGACAGGGTAGGTGATACATTGAGAGAATAGAGGGAAAGGTGAGAAAGGAACTTGCCATCCCGAGGAAAAGACATGAACAAGATGGATAATTTTAAAGAAGGTGAAATTAGAGCGGTATTAAAATTTGGATTAAACGCATGGACTTCAGCAGCCAATTCCCATCTACACGCTCTAGACACGATACAAAATCGAGCTCTTCATCTTTTCTCAGGTGTCATGAAGACATCTCCATAATGGAATTGAAAGCAAACAACAGACATCACAAGACAATGATCACGCAGAAACGAACACGAGCATGCCAGCACATTCAATGAATGTCAGATTCCGTTACCTAGCCAGTTGACAGATGAAGCTTTATTCACATATCCAAAAAACTAAACAGAGAATAGAAGATAAACTATACAAAAGAAATAATACAGCACCTTTATCAGATACATGGGAGTAGTATATCAATCTCTCACTATCAGAATCACTATAAAAACACATACACTATGGGAGTATGAATATTCTCCAAAAGAAAACAATCATGCAACATGATTGAAGATGTGTACCTAAGATAAGCTTGAGCACAAGTATATACTGATGGATCAGCATCCAGAGCAGTGAAAAACCAACTGCAATTTTCTGTTTCAACTACTATAAGTATAGGTTCTAACCATTGCTGCAAAATAATTAAAAATACAACACGCCAATGTCAACAGGTGGTATTTTTTACTAGTTCAATATCTGTCTTACAAGCCATTGACAGCGATAAACTGACAGACCTGAAGGAAGCCATACAAGAAGTGAGCATCCAAAGAAGGGTAGTACTTCAATGGATACCTTCCCACTATGGCATAATAATACTAAGAAGAAGAATAATAGAAATAAAAGTAATAATAATAATAATAATAATAAATAATAATAATAATAATAATTAATAATAATAATAATAATAATTATTATTATTATTATTATAACAGATCCCATACCCTTCGGGGTTTTAGGGGTATCACATTAAGACATTTGATGTAGTAAGATCTTAAAGCGTCACTATCCACTACCATCCTGCAAGACTGCATTACACTAAACCAGTTAAGGAAGGATCACTAGTCCACAGAAAGCTGTATGGGAACCATGCGGAGCTCTCAAATACAGCAGCAGCCTTTATCAAGACAGCAGGACTTGCTGTGTAGACATGTTAAACTGAATGAGAAGAAGATGAAGACGAAGATACAAATTGTGATTTTATTGACTTGCCAATTCTGTGGGTAGGTATATGTAGCAGCTTATTTGACTTTCAGCGGAAATTGGAGATAAATCTCATTGTGGAGACTACAATCAATCAATATCAATAAAACCCATAACCCTTCAGGGTCGTAGGGGTACCACATTGGAAGCTTCAGCACACAGAGTCCTCCAGCGAATTCTATCCTCAGCGATGCGGATGAGTGTGGAAATATCCAGCGCCGTCCATTCCCCGACGCTGTCCGTCCATGTCTCTACCTGTCCTCCTCCGCCTCTTCCACCCCCGACAGCCCCCTGCAGCACTGTTCTTGACAGGGAATCGTTCCCGCACACATGTCCGAACCATGCCAGCCCTCGTCGTCTCACCATCGAAAGCAATGGCCCCTGGACACCCGCACACATCTCTACTCCATTTCTCACGTACACTACATTTAATAATGATGATGACGGAGATCTAGTTAGTAACTTTTTCTACCTCTGTTTCCCATCCGAAGTCAGTCGTTGATATGGATTTCATCAATGAAATATACTTTGATCGCCAACCCTGATGCAGGGCAGTAGAGTTTGTCTATCAGCGTTCTTTCAAACGGTTATAGTCTTTTACATTTTGTGGTGTCTTGGGCAGTTCTGTAAAATATGATCTGTGTTTTCTGGAATTTATCCACAGAGGCACATAGCGGAGTCACCAACATCTAAATTTTGGTGTGAGTCTGTTATAACCTGTTCAATTTAAAAACAATTATTTGTTCTTGTCTTCCACGCCTGCATCGTCTGTTTAGCGCATTGGTGAGCTGAGTTTAATTCTATCTTAATGGAGCTTTTAATGATTGATTTAATTTCTGGAAATGATTCATTTCATTCATTCATTTTCCTTTAGCGCTGAAGTTAGCGCATAGGGCAGAGGTCAGATCTCTCCAATTCTGTCTGTTCAAAGATATTCTGTGCAGTTCTTGAATAGTATGAATATTGGTTGTTTTACTTTCTCTAAGTATTGTTCTTCTGAGTGTTTCTTTTGGTCTACCCCCTTGCTCTTTTTGCCTGTAGGTATCCATTCAAGAGATTGGTGGTGTATTCTGTTGGTGTCTGCGCGTAGGACATGCCCGATGTAGGACAAACGGCGTTTTCTGATAACATCTGTGATGAAATTTTGATGTGTCTCTTCTCTGATTTTATCATTCGATTTGAATTCACTCCAATGGGTGTCAGTTATCCTACGAAGACATTTGTTCTCGAAACTCAGTAATTTTTTTTCTGAAGATTTTTTCTTTTGCCTGTAGGTATCCATTAAAGAGATTGGTGGTGTATTCTGCTGGTGTCTGGAAATGATACTGAATCTTTTATTTATTGTTGGATAGTTATCCATGGGACTATTAACATTCTTCTACGAAATCACACACCCGCCCCTTCTGTAGTTATTCTTTCCTGATTATATTTTTTTCTCTAGGATTCAGATCTAGACAACTTGATATTCTTCTTCTTCTTTCGTTCACATGTCTATATCTGTAATTCTGTCTCCTTAATAGCACTCACTGTCCTTTGTAGTTCATACAGTGTCCCATAGAGTTTTGATTCCAGTGTTGTTTCCTCTGGCCAATATGTCTGCCTCAACGTTTCATGCTCAGAACACTCTTGAAGTATATGTTTGGCACTCTGTGCTGCCTGTCCACATGTACACATGGCCGTGTTGCCAATCTTGAACTTTGTATACATGTGACTGCGGAGTCGGTTGTGTCCTGTTCTGAGACGTAGAATTATAACTTGTTCTGATCTGTTCATAATGGGATAGTCATCTTGTGTTGGTGTTTGTGGCTTTCTTATTGACTTGATCATCTGTTTTTTCTGATGGTAGGTGATTGGTATATCTGGCTGGTCTTCGGCAGCACCTTCCTTAGCCAGTTGGTCTGCCTTTTCATTTCCTGGTATTCTATAGTGAGAGGGTATCCACTGCATGGTTACCCTATACTGGTAAGACAATTCGCTAAGTAGTTTTTGCAAGTCTGTTAGTTTTCCAGACTGGAGAGCTTGAAGCACTGACCTTGTATCTGTCAGGAATACCACAGGCTGTAGGCCAGAGTTGGTGTTCAGCAGTGTTTTTAGCTGCCACACTAATTGCCTGGATTTCTGCATCATAATTATTGCAGAATTTTCCTGTCGGTGTTCTGATTGTATCTCTAGGCTTGTGTGGATATTCTATATATACACCTGCACCTCCATTCCTCACAGCATTCTGTGCTGATCCATCTGTGTACACTCTGACCCATATATCTTGTGGATATTCCTCATCCAGGAAACTGAGGGTGACTGTCATTCGCTGCACACTGTTCTGTTCGTCCTCGCTTAGTATTCCTTTCACATGGGTCTGAATGTATATAGGCATTCCATGGCTGTCACTCCATGGGGCTTGTTCTGGTACAGACCTTAAGGGGCTGTCAACTTCAGGTAGGTCTGTAAGTTGTCTACGGAGTCGTTTAGCTTGATGGATAAAGCTACTCCTTTTCAGTCGCCCCATTGCTAGATTTTGGAATCGTTCCTTCATTGGATGACTTGGCATACACTGAAACTTTTCTGCCTGAATTAGTACTTTTGTGTCTCTGCGTTCGCCAAGTGTTTGCATTCTTCCCATTTTCTGCATATCTTCTGTGGGTGTTGATTTCATTGCTCCCAACATTATTCTAAGTGCCTGGTTTTGCACTTTATCTAGATCTTGTAATGTGGTGTTTGATGCAGGACACCACGCAGCTGAACCATATTCCAGGTGTGGTCTTATGCCTTGCTGGTAAACTTTACTGAGTATATTTCCACTGGCTCCCCATGTGGTTCCACTTAGTTTTCTACAACTTGATATAGAACAGTCTTTCTATAAACACAGTAACATCTGTGTAGGAAGGATATTCATCTTTCTTGTTGACTTTCAGCCTCCGTCGTCCATCATGTAAAACTTATTTATGATGGCCACATAACACAATCTGGCTAGTAATCAACAATAACAACAACAAAAACATACATAACAATCATATAATGTGTGTATGTGATAAAGCAAAAACATGAGTAGCGATTTCTTAATATAACAAACGATTTCCTTCACATGGAAACATCAACAGCTGTATCAGATCATGCATACATACATTATGCCAGGACAAGCAGATTTAGCACGCGCCAACAGCCAACCGATACAAAATCAACAATGCCGAGATACACAATCTCATAGCCCCCTAAGTCCTGCGTGCTCCTTCAACTCTTCCTAACTAAATTGCTACATAAAAGAAACGTATTTAGAAAAGACAACTGTCGCCATTCATAAACGAGTCTAAAATACGACCTTTATTGTCACCATTATCCCATTTTCACGCACGTCATAGGTTACTCATTAGCAAGATAAATTTTTTAAATAGCTTATTCTATAGTTAGAAACGATAATTGCAGCGACACGATATGGTTGTTTTAATTATCATGTCAGAGTTCGGGGGTAGGTGGGGGGGGGGTCTAGTCGAAACTTTCGGCAGTCTTAGAAGACCTGTTCACTAAATCAAATTGGACCCCATTCGCTATGTATTTTGATGAATGTTTAGTGCGTTCAGTTGGTTACACCCACCGAAGACGGATGTGTTGGGCCATTGGCGCAAATAAAACTGCGACGCAACGCATTTCCATTTTCTGAACAAGATCTTGCTGATAATCTAGTAGGACTATGGTCATGCTACAAGGGAGATCCAGCGGGAGTTTCAGAATGAACGCTGAAAAGAAGAAGAAATTGGTTACTATTTTTATGTACTTGGAATCGTCTTGGTTATTTTTGGCATTCTATTCCAAGTATATAAATAGTAACCAATTGAAATCTAAACAATAATTAAAACACGTAACGAATGGGGTCAAACTTAATTTAGCGAACAGGTCTTCTGATCTGTCACGGTCTATTTTACAACAGTAATAAAATTATGTCAATGTTAGGTTTGTTTGAACAATGTATAACATAACAAGTCAGAAGGAAGGAAGATAGTAGAGAATTTTAATCTTATTTTTTTCGTTCCCTTAAATATGTTTATATCTGTAATTTTGTCCTTCAATATACTTATTGGTGGACCTCAATGGTGGACCGCAGTAGAGAAGCGCGCGACCGTACGGCTAGAACGCCTGCCTCCGATTTGTGAGGTCCCGGGTTTAATCAGCGATTGGTACAAGGATTTTTGTCTCTCGTAGGTGCAACAAAAAAATTCTTCCTGTACACGTCGCAGCGACAGCTTTGGCAACGCGTCCTTTATTTCTACAGCCTTAAAAGCCTCCCTGCACTCCTTAACAAGAAAACATGCAGTAACGAAAAGAAAGAAGAATAAACTTAATCTTGTGTGGGTCATACAGATGTCCATAGAGCTTTTATTCTGGTGCTGTTTCTATGAGCCATTATGTTTTTCTCAGCATCTCATATTCAGTACATTTTTGAAGTATATTTTCTGTAGTCTGTTGTTCCTGTCCATATGTAATACAGTGTTGCATTTCTTAACTTGTGTGTACATATGAATGCTAAATCCGGTGTATCCTGCTATGAGGTAGAATGGCAACTTATTCTGAACTGCTGTTCATAATTTGATAATCTTCTTGTGTTTATGATTTGTGGCTCACTGAGTGGTTTGATCATTGGGTTTTTTTTTCCCCCCAAAGTCGTAACCTTCGATAACAGTTACCATGTTGTTCCGACAGGCCGACGTTGTGCTTGAACAAGTTACGGGCATGGCGTGGGTGTGCGGAACAACAAAGAAACGTGTCGCAAGGGCCAGAGTTATGCCCTCATGTGGACATCTGTTTCGGCGGCATTAGACTTGAAACACCATCAAGTCGGATGGCCGCTCAAACAGAGGGCGAAGCACTTATGGGAATGCCCCACGTGCTGTGAGGCAAGTTTCTAATCAAGAATCAAGAATAATAGGGTTTATTATTATTATAGTAAGTTATTAGTCCATCTGGTTGGTCGTGAGTGACGATGTCTAGGCGATATGGTGAGAGAATATGTACTATAGGAAGGACATCAAGAATATATTATAATTACAACAAAACTAATACAACATGAGAAACATTTTTTTTTTAAAACAACAGTGTAATAAAGCTGCTGAAGGCAGTACAGACACACAGGAAATCACTCATACATATAGACGTTACCTTCACATCGCATTTATCAAGATCAGGAAATAGGACACAGCGAATAAAGGTAAAGGTGGGTCCCATGGCAACAACAGCCGTCGGGGATGAAGATAACTCTTTATGTACTAAGCCGCAGCAACTGTTAGGTGGGAGAAGGGGCAGTTCCCATCCTTCCTGTCTTTATCTCCCTTATTTCATGCGTCATGTACTCAATTACAGCTGAGTCGATTATAGAAATGGTCGTGTCAAGCGAGAAATCAACAACCCGGATTTTATTTTTTGTCGGAACACGGTTTCGACAAATGGAGTAAATGATGACTATGTCAATCATCACATTAATCCTCTTTTAGTTCTCATTTCGTTCTACGATGTGATAGTTGACAGTGCCGTTTTTTTTTACTGGTTTCTTGGGCTGTATATATTTCTTGTTAATGATCCTATTGTCACAGCGTTGTTTTGTGGGTGTTTTCTCGTTTGCAGTTATTAGTAAAATTTCACTACCTTTCCTTGAACTCTGCTGGCTGGGCTAAATCACATCTCGCCGATGAGTTGTCCTCAATGAGGACGAGAAGAATCGATACAATCCTTTTCGATACAATTATATTCGTACATTCCCTTGGTTGGCATTGACCAGAGACACAAAGTATATACATAATGACTAACAAAAATCATGGCAATAATCATATTCATTACGTATGAGTGCTCCTTTTTATTGTGCTTGTTGGTCTGCTATTGAAAGTGTCACGCTTAAACTAAGAGTTGTAAATGTGAAAAATATGTCATTTTAATTTCATGGTGTATTTGAGAGGACAAGGTTCACAGGCACAGAGAGAAGGTCACGAACTGACAAACCGATATAAATAATTAGGTCAAGCTGACCACAGCGTGATACTTTTGATGACAGACTTCTGTTGTGTGATTTGCCTGATAATATCAAATATATGAACATTGATATTAAATTCGAGTTTTTATATGTCTTTCGACATTTTAATATTCTTCCTTTTCCATCAGTTTCCTATTTGCATTAGTCTGTACATGCAGGATTGTCCGAGTTCATGAATAGTCATCAGCAGAAGGTCCTCTCCATTGTCAAACACAGGTTTTAGTTCTGAAGTCTCCAAAACGTGGACATTTCTGAAGAATGTATTCTGGGGTCTTGGGACTTTTTTGACATGGACATTTAGTCAGTTGGACAGCCTTTATTTTATGATGTGCTTATAGTCTACAGTGTCCTTTGCGAAATCTAAAAATTGTAGTTTTCTGTGACCTGTTCAGCTTTAGGATAGGATTTTGTGAAATATTGCCACATGTTCTCTGACTCCACGTATGGTTATCTTTTCTTTTTATAAGAGTTTTTGCCAGATTCAGTTATGTGACGGAGTTGTTTCTTTATTACACCTGTTTGTGCCAGTGTTTAAGCTGTCCCATTTATTGCTATACAGTAGTGTGCATGGATCCACTGCAGCATCACTTTGTTGTTATTACAGCTGCTTTAAATGTTCTACAATTGTTTATGTTAGGAAATTTTTAGGTTCATTACTGGAGAACTGACCTACAGTCACACACAAAAATTATATTTGCCTTTGAGTATTCTTCTACCGCAGAAGACGGATGTGTTGGACCATTGGCGCAAATAAAACGGCAACACAACGCATTTCCATTCTCTGGACTACATTCAACTGGAAATCTTGTAGGATCATTGTCCTGTTATAAGAGAAATCCAGTGGGAGTTTGAGAATGAACGCTGAAGAAGAAGAAGAGTATTTTTCTCTAGTGCCTCTGATGCTTCTAGAATTGCTTGTACTTCTGCCCAGTAGTTTCTTTATAATGTGGCTGGAGCGATTGAGATTTTTCAATTTGAGGTGCTTGGTATAAATATTTGTATACAAGCTTCCCCTTTCTTTATTGCATTCTCTGATGATCCATCTATGAAGACTGGTGTATTATGTGTCTAGGTGATCAAATACGTTTGCCCTGAGAGCAGTGTCATGTGACGTATTCCTTCCAGAACGTTGTCTTCCCAATGAACTCTCTGAACCTCTCTCTGTCTTGGGCGATGTGGCTTGCATTTTCTAGCGATGTATTCATATTATCTTTAATGTCGTCAGTCCATCGTCTTCTTGGTCTGCCCCTTCTCCTCTTCCCAGGTACTCTTCCCTCCATTATTTGTCTTTCTAAACAGTTATGTCTCTTTATATGACCAAACAGGCGTAGTTTTCTTTTTGTTATTGTGTTTAGTAACCAACACTCTGGAATATTCAGTGTGTTTATAATATCTGAGTTTCTGATTTTATCCTTCCATGATATTCTGAGAGCAGTAGAACTTTCAATAATTCTGCTCTCAACGCATGGGATTGTAAGGTGTTCAGAATATGTGGATGAGTCGTTTGCGATGTTTTAAGATATTACTAACTATTCCCAATCCTACAGGTTGTTTCTGATTACATACAAGTTGCCTTTCAAAAGATTTTTAGATATCAGATTGAAGCTTTGTAGAATTCTAACATACGCTAAGGATTATCCTACTATTCAACACGGCAACAAGAAAACAGATATCGTTGACAGTGTACAGAGTGGACTAGATCAACTGTCGATGTTGTGCAAAACATACAACGCTGTGATAAATGCCCCAAAAGCAAAGGTCGTCTGGTACTCCTTCAATAATAATCTGGTCAGTAAGACACTGCCAGCTGTCAGTTGCATGGGCTCTTTCATTGAAAGAGAACAGGACCTTAAATATCTTGGTATAAGCTTTGACAGAAGTCTCTCATTCAACAAACACGGCACAAATACGATTCAGAAGGCTAAAAGAGGGATCAGTGTTTTCAAGATTATGGCGACCTCTGACATGCATCAATGGGTACTTTTTTTGCTTCTAGAAATGATAGTGCTATCGGTCATAGCTTATGCCCTCGGATTAACTAACACTGTCATATACACACGTCGATAGATTCGAAAAAGTCCAAAATGAGGTATGAGAGCGGTACTGGGGGGTACCAGGCATACACCCATCTCCACTATAAGATTTCTGCTTGATCTGCACAGAATTAGAGTATGACATCAGGTAGCACAGGTTAGGCCGTACCTTAAGGTGACAGAATACAACCACCAACCATTACACCAATGTCGAGATGAGTCAAAGAGTAAACGAATCAAGCGTGGCAGATCATGGATGGCAGATGAGGAAGACACACTGCGAAGAGTATGTGAATTTGAAGAAATATGAAAGGGAAGTGAATGTGTGGAGGTAGACACTGAGAAGAAATCACTGGCTAAAGTAATAATACAACGATACAAAGCGTATCGAAAATAGACGGGTGTCAGGGCCCAGGATATAGTGCATGTACTCGCCCAGATACACTTGAAACCACAAGACATAATTGTATACACAGATGGCTCAGTTAACAGAAACACAAATAAAATCGGTTGGGGTTGTGTTGCCTACAGAAACGGCGTGAAGTTGGTTGTGGTCTTCAGCATATTCCACTGTCACATCGAGCATGAGGATGGAGATAGAGGGAGTTACAGCAGCAATTAATTGGTTGATAACTGATATATCAACACACTCGGTAATACTCACAAACTCTCAAAGCATGCTGCACAAGATAGAAAAGTACATGCTGAGAAAAGAATGGTGGGATTTATTGAACAACTCAGTTGTCTAGAGCATTACATGGATCATTACTTAGGTCATGCTGGGTTCAGAAGAAGCGAGAGAGCCGACATATTGTCAGGCAATGCGGCGATAGACGGCATAATGCTGAGAAGAGATAAATCAGACGATCAAGGCAGTAATAAATTCATTTCAAGATGAAGATGATCTCAATGAGGCTGAGAACGTTCTCATACAGAGAATGTCAGAAATGGGAGTATTTAGAGGGCAGCGAAGGAATAGTACTTTTTTTGAAGATTCCGCAATCAACAGCTGACAGGGACTCTAAGTCTACATACACTCGGATTGCTGCTGGAACGGAGAGCGGAGCACTTATGGAAATAACCCACGTGCAGTGAAGCTAGTTCATCAAGAATCATGAGAAATAAGCTTTCTTTTTTTCTGTGAATTGTATATTTGTTCATTTGTTTTCTCATGCATATGGGTGATGTCTCAGGCGTCTACATTTTTCAGTAATTATTGCGATTTTTCTCATCCTTGTAGTCTGTTAGATTTTATAATCCTGCTGCTGCTTCAATAGTCGTTATAGATGTGCTCCTTAATCTTCCTGTAATAATTGGAATAACTGCATTTTGAGTTGTATCCTGCTTCTGGAGATCGGTGTTTGCTACTGTTGCGTATGTGTTTGATCCATATTCCAGAGTTGAACAAATGTGACCTTCGTCAGAGCGGCACTATCTATCTATCTATGTTCCTTCAGCGCCGACCACGGTGCATATGGCCAAAACCAGAGCTCTCCAGTCAGAACGGAACTGTCCGCTAGAAATATAGTTATAAAACATCATAAAACATTGCCGTTCAAACGATCATCTCCTGGAATTATGAACAATAAAAATAATTCTTAGCAAAATCATCGCAGCCCCGATTTAACTCACGTATCCTTGAGAGAACAAAGCAAAGCTTTACCTCTACACCGCCACGATCCCGATGTTAATTTATTGTATGTTAAATTCACAACTAAGCGATTGTAACTATAGTAACAACAAATTACAACACACACTATGAGTAATATTCTGAACAAGAGAAATAGCACATTCTAAATATTTGTAATGAACAACAATAGAGTACGCTGATAAAATCATCACAACCGAATTTCTTCAATCCAAGGAAGAGGGTTTGAAAAATGCAAACAGGATTTATTTCATTGTATTTGCATTTCTCAATATTTAATCCCTTTCAACTACCATTGACAAGATATGTCCTATTGATTAATTGAAAAAATACTCTTCTAAAATGACTCATTAAACTTTTCCATAATTTTCTCTGGTCAATGTGTATACTTTGTGTCAGCTAATGCACAACACTGGTCTCCAATGCTTTTTTTGGATGAATGTTTTACAATAAAATATATATATATATATATATATATATATATATATATATATATATATATATATATATATATATATATATATATATATATATATATATATATATATATATATATATATATATATATAAAGTCAAATTGCTTCACCCGTTCATATTTATGGTCACGGGTGAAGCAATTTGACTTTTGCCGTGATGGTTGCTTTGTGTATACTTTGTATGTACCGGTTTTATCATCTTACTAGTTCAAAAGGCGTGGAGGTTTGATTTTATTTTAACCGGGTTACCTCAGATATGCTCCGTGCCTCTATCAGCAAAGGGCACACCTCTGCCGAGAGTATTACCGTGACCGACCAATAGTATATGAGACTAATGAACTAAAACATAAACATGAACTAGTTTCCGATTTCCGTGAAATCTTTTGGTCGGCCGTAGCTATTTTTGGAATTCGGCTACAATTATATAAATACAGACCAACGAGAATATGAAAATCGTCACGAATGGGGTCTAACTTAATTTAGCGAACAAAACTACTACTGGAGCACGGTCGTGGTACCACTCTTAGCACCTAATTACATAGCTTCAAGCAGAAATATCCTTGAATCTGCGAAAAATTCACATTTTAAACAACACGTGGCGATCTGGATTCGAATCTACGACCATATTAACACAACACTAATGGCATAACATGATCGTCCTATAAAGACCTTCCAACAGTATATTAATTAGAATTCCATTGGTGACGTTTTTAATTACTGTTTAGCTATTGGTTGGTCACTATTTACATACTTGGAATCACATGCCAAAAAAAGCCAAGACTACATCAAGTATATACATAGTTACAAACCGAAAGCCCAACAATAATAAGAGAACGTTACGAATGGGGTCTTAATTAATTCTGTTGGAGGGTCTTCTATACAGCCAAAGGTCTCTGGGCATAACCACCACCCCAGGAAGATCTCCAAACTAATAGTGTGTCGTGGGTTCCAGTGACTTGTGTCTACAATTGTTTCCACAACTCTTGTCCCAGTGACAAGAGTTGTGGACTCAATTCAGACGGGAAAGAGAAGAACAACGGTACAAATGAGAACCGTTTGTTAATCAAGAGATTAATAAAAACCACAGCATGTCACAAAATGCTGGGAAGTCAAGGGAAATACTCTATGGACCTACTAAGCTAATTTTCAATGTGGATACGGCCAACGGGGAAATAAAACAAATGAGACCGAGGCCACCGTCCCAGTAGGGAGAGTTGAAAGCAATCCGCATGACTCCACAACCTATATTCATTTATGTCAAAGCGACTGCGGCTTTAGCTTGTCCATGACGCCAAATGATTAGCTTCAATGTTTGATATGCATATAGTCTGATTGTGAGTTACCATCATCTTTTGTTATATTCTAATCTGTTTGTGATTTATAGGTCTATGAGGTCTATGAGACCCAGCTAATAGATAAATGTTTGTGATTTATAGGTCTATGAGACAATAGATAAATGTTTGTGGTTTATAGTTCTATGAGATAGGATAGCCAACCAGTAGATAAATGTTTGTGATTTGTAGTTCTATGAGACAGGATAGCCAGCCAATAGAAAAATGTTTGTGATTTATAGTTCTATAGGACAGGATAGCCAGCCAATAGAAAAATGTTTGTGATTTATAGTTCTATCAGACAGGATAGCCAGCCAATAGATAAATGTTTGTGGTTTATAGTTCTATGAGATAGGATAGCCAACCAGTAGATAAATGTTTGTGATTTATAGTTGTATAAGACAGGATAGCCAACCAATAGATAAATGTTTGTGATTTATAGTTCTATCAGACAGGATAGCCAGCCAATAGATAAATGTTTGTGGTTTATAGTTCTATGAGATGGGATAGTCAGCCAATAGAAAAATGTTTGTGATTTGTAGTTCTATGAGACAGGATAGCCAGTCAATAGATAAATGTTTGTGGTTTATAGTTCTGTGAGATAGGATAGCCAACCAGTAGATAAATAGAGAGGTTTGAGTGACATCAATCAACCCGCCCATCTCCTTCAGAAAATAAGAACATTATATTTTCTACATTGAGACATGTTTGGGGCATGGCTGAGAGGTTAGAACGTTGGTCTCACACTAGTTTGATTCCCGGTAAGGATTGGAGTTTCTCTGTTGAGGGTAAATTAAAAAAACTCACCCTGTATATGACGTGGCGACAGCAAGAGCATGCGGCCTTTTATCACAAAGCTACAAAATCCCTCCCTGCAACACCTTATAGGAAACATGCAGTATTTGCCAGTTTTTATTTTTTATGATTTTTTTTTACAGTGAGGCAATTCAATAAGCGGGTAGCCCACCTTCATGTTTTTTCCAAAAACAATATTAAACAATCTCATGAAAAATAATAACTGCGCCAGGAAAATCAAGAAATTATAAGGGACATTTCTTTACGTAACTCCCCCTCCTTTGCCCTTAAACCCCCCCCCTCCCCCACACACACACACACACACACACACACACACATACAATTTTACCGAAGACGTTTCTAAGACAATGTAAGGTAACAGACATGTTTTTGTTCTTGTGAAATCAAATTATTGAACTGTCTGAGTTTGTACAAAATAGTAGATTAAGTTATCGAATAACAAACTACACTGTGGTATATATATAATAATACATTACACTGGGTATATGGTATATCACATTGATGTGTATAGTATATCACATTTTATAGTATATCACCATATGTGTATAGAATAAAAAAATTATAATGATGCGTGTAGAATAACAAAATACAGTGCGGTGTATACGTAGGTGCTAACAATCATTTTTGTACACATTTGTGTTGGGGTTGCCAGAAATCAGCTAAAAAAATATAGTTAAGCATGATCTGTTGTACATGTCCATGTCATGAGAGACGATTTGGAAGGGTTAGCCTTTGTATAGGTTATCCTATTCCGTAAAATGTCAGTGTGACGAACGATATTACGAAATCAGATGTGTCGGGCTGGAACACGCAGATATCGCGCTAATCTGTCAATCACATACAACAAATTCAGATCTACAGACTATATATGGTTCATTACGGGGAACAGTGGCCAGATTTCAACTTATTAACATTATGCATAGTTTCATTCAGCTTTCGTGGACTCGCGAAAAACAGATTAACAAGTAGATACGATAGCATCTATCTGCGCGCGACGCACAGTTCCCCCCCCCCCGTCCGTTCTCTAGTTTCATTCAAGGAAAGCAGTGGGTTCACTGCGTGTAGATGACAGATCGCTGGGTTCGCCAGTAGTCTTAGCTACTGTGAAATTCGTTGTTATCGATATTTTGTTTCGTTAAGTAATACACGTATTTCTTTCGTTAGAAATGTGACCACTGCTTTCTGTAATGTACACCACACACTGACAAATTGTAGGAATTTGAGAATGAATGAAGAAGACAACGGGAAATATAACTAACAATCAGGATCTTACTGACACCATCGAGCCTTCCAATAGAATTAATTAGGATTTTTTTAAAGATATTAATTATTCATTACATTTTTATTATTGTTGTGTTTTCGGTTGGTCACTATACACTTTAATTTATCTTGGCTATTTTTGGTATGCCATTCCAGGTATATAAATAGTCACCAAACAAAACCCCAACAATAATCAAATACTTAACCAATGAGACCTTAATTAATTCTGTTAGAAGGGCTTTATTGTTAACGGTCATGGTCTTATTTAAGGCTTAAGTGGACAGACGCTTAAATCTGTGATGTACATCCGGGACAGTGTTACACAAAAGTCAGTAAACATGGTTTTCTACTGATCTGTGATTGACACTAGTCCTCAACTGAGAGTACTCCATTGACCTAGAGAACTCTCTAATCGTGAGATATGGTCAGACATTTGAATAGAAGTACATGGAAAATTTCCGTTCACGTGATGAGGAAGAGTCAATTAGAAAGGTTTTATAGCAATGATGTATGACCGTGTTTGAACTTTTCACGCTGTGTCACACGGCTGTATATATAAATCATATTCAGTAGGTGGCGTGTGGAGATATATATAAATTACTTCAACAATGGGGGGGGGGGGTCTCTGAAATATTTAGACATTTGTTGATAAGGTGGAAAGGGGGATGCTTGACAAACGGTGATGTGAACTGTTTGATTTACTATACGTCAATCAATTAAATTGATAGAAGTAGAAACATTTTTCTAAAAATGTGAAACAAAAACATGTATTTAGTCCTGTATTTAAACAAAATATAATTTAAAACAAGGGGGGGGTGTGGGGTTATATATAATTAAACAAGAGAGTCCCAATGGAAGTTTGACAGCTATTGACAAGAGAGTTCCATTGAAAGTTTGACAACTGTTGACAAAGGAGTTCCATTGAATGTTTGACAGCTGTTGACAAGAGAGTTCCATTGAAAGTTTGACAACTGTTGACAAGAGAGTTTCATTGAAAGTTTGAAAGCTGTTGACAAGAGAGTTCCATTGAAAGTTTGACAACTGTTGACAAAGGAGTTCCATTGAATGTTTGACAGCTGTTGACAAGAGAGTTCCATTGAAAGTTTGACAACTGTTGACAAGAGAGTTTCATTGAAAGTTTGAAAGCTGTTGACAAGAGAGTTCCATTGAAAGTTTGACAGCTGTTGGCAAGAGAGTTCCATTGAAAGTTTGACAGCTGTTTAGAGTTTTATTGAAAGTTTGACAGCTGTTGATAGTTTTATTGAAAGTTTGACAGCTGTTGACAAGAGAGTTCCATTGAAAGTTTGACAGCTGTTGACAAGAGAGTTCCATTGAAAGTTTGACAGCTGTTGAGAGTTGTATTTAAAGTTTGACAGCTGTTGAGAGTTTTATTGATAGTTTGACAGTTGTTGACAAGAGAGTTCCATTGAAAACTTGACAGCTGTTGACAAAGGAGTTCCATTGAATGTTTGACAGTTGTTGAGACTTTTATTGAAAGTTTGACAGCTGTTGACAAGAGAGTTCCATTGAAAGTTTGACAGTTGTTGAGACTTTTATTGAAAGTTTGACAGCTGTTGAGAGTTTTATTGAAACTTGACAGCTGTTGAGAGTTTTATTGAAAATTTGACAGTTGTTGACAAGAGAGTTCCATTGAAAACTTGACAGCTGTTGACAAGAGTTATCATTTCTTCTATACAGTTTTCTGTGAATATCCATCTCTTTGGACCTGTGTTTCTCCCTTTCTCCCTTAACTGGTTTAGTGTATTGCAGTCTTGTATGATATGTTCAGTGGTCTGTATTGCGTACCTACATGGACACAGAGGTGATGGGGCCACTCTTAGTCTATTTAAGTGGCTGTTTAGTATGTTGTGACCTGTTCTGAGGCGGAAGATAATAACCTGCTTAGCTCTGTCGAGATAGTGGTAATTGTCTTTTGGGTGTTCAACTTTCCTGATGACTTTGATGAAGGTCCCCTTTTCTTGGTAGGTGATTTCTATGTCCTTTTGCTCCTGTATTGCTCCATCTTTTGCCAGCCTATCTACCTCTTCATTTTCTGGTATGACACAATGAGATAGTATCCTTCTCCTATGGCTTCCTTCTGGTCTGGTTGACAACTGTTTACAAGGAAGGTCTCTGAAATCTTGACAGCTGGTTACAAGGGAGTTCCCTGAAATCTTGACAGCTATTGACAAGGGAGTTCCCTGAAATCTTGACAGCTATTGACAAGGGGTTCCCTGAAATCATGAAAGCTGTTGACAAGGATAGGTTAGGGTAAGTGGATACAAATTGACAAAATGTGTTGACGTAATTTATGACTACATATATTTGATAGAAGGTATACTTTGTAATCGTATAACAATAACAAGAATGATACTAGTGTTCAAGTATGTGTGAACTGAATTCATCACACTCTGGGCAAACTCATAAGGGCTAAATCTCTTTGACCTCTTAGTGAAGAGTGCTACAATAATAATAATAATAATAATAATAATAATAATAATAATAATAATAATAACAACAACAATAATAATAAATATAATAATAATAATAATAATAATAATAGTAATAATAATAATATTGGTTGTTCATAAATTACTATTCAATTAGGGGAATAGGGTATGAAATAGTTTGACATTTGTTGACACGGAGGAGGCGGTTGACAACATTTTACATCAACGAGAACACTATTTTAAGTACACTAATTAAATCTGGATCATTCCGTCGATCGTTGGATTAATCAAGTAACATCTTAAAGTCCAGACTGATTTGTGTAATAGAAGTTAGTTCATTCCAATTCTTTTTTCATTCACATGGAATTATTTTGTAACAATCTGTGAATTACAACATCGGATATTTAAGATAATATATGTGTGATTTCTCTTTATCATCATCGTAACACCCATTAGAGTGAATTCAAATCAAATGATAAAATCAGAGAAGAGACATATCAAAATGTCATCACAGATATTATTAGAAAACGCCGTTGGTCTTACATCGGGCATGTCCTACTCTCAGACATCAACAGAATACAGCACCAATCTCTTGAATGGATACCTACAGCAAAAGAGCCAGAGGTATACCAAAAGAAACACTCAGAAGAACAATACTTTGAGAAAGTAAAACAAACAATATTCATACTATTCAAGAACTGCACAGAATAGCTTTAAACAGACAGAATTGGAGCAATCTCACTTCTGCCCCATGCACTAACTTCAGCACTAAAGGAAAATGAATTAATTAATTAATTAAATCGAATTGTTTAAGTGCCACTACTATATGGAATTGTTTAAGTGCCATTAATGCATCGAATTGTTTAAGTGTCACTAATACATCGAATTGTTTAAGTGTCACTAATACATCGAATTGTTTAAGTGTCACTAATATATGGAATTGTTTAAGTGTCACTAATACATCGAATTGTTTAAGTGTCACTACTACATGGAATTGTTTAAGTGCCATTAATGCATCGAATTGTTTAAGTGTCACTAATACATGGAATTGTTTAAGTGTCACTAATACATCGAATTGTTTAAGTGTCACTAATACATGGAATTGTTTAAGTGTCACTAATACATGGAATTGTTTAAGTGTCACGAATACATCGAATTGTTTAAGTGTCACGAATACATCGAATTGTTTAAGTGTCACTAATACATCCATTGCATCGCTAGTGTTGTCGATCGGCTGTGGAGACTCGTGTAAGAACTATCGAGTTGTGTTTGTGAGACGAATCTGCTAATCCATCGACCACCAAGCCGATAATTATTTCTTGATGATGATGAAATAATCGCTTTAACTGTTAGCAGCTCGCTATTAACAGCTGACAGCATTTCTGATGAAAACAATGGAGCTTTTCAGTTGAATAACCAAGGTGTAAATCAAACGCGTATATTTGCTGTCTCAAAGAGTTATATTCCGCATTGGAAGACGTCTTCACATAATTAATTAGGACTTCATTCATTACGGTTTTTTTTAAATATTATCATAGAGAGTTTCATTGGTCACTGTTTATATACATGCCAAAAATAGTAAAGTAAGCGACTGATCACAAACAGTCTGACTTGTAACACCTACCGTAGCGATAACGCTATTCTTCGACCTTCCCAGATCATGAGCTCTGGTGTCCTATTTCCTTGTAGCTGTATACACTACAGGGTTCATTTTTTTTATTTCATACTACAAATAACGAGTAAGCCGCAGACATTTAGATATTCAAATATTTAGATGTCCGCGAGGGAACTCGACATCTGTGTCTGCTGGTCGACGGGAGAGTAAATGAACACTACACTAACTGCAACTCTCAGTAAAATATGTCAACATAGGATAGATTTAAGAGACTGGCTACACTGGAAACTCATGATAAATTACTGTCATTACACATAAACATCGGTGGTTTTGACATCCCTGAACTACGCTGCGCAGACGACACTGTGCTTGGAACAACTAATCAAAAACACAAGGAAATATAGCGAATCACAAAACGTATATTTAAACGCAAAAAAAAAGCAAAAATCATGTCAACAGATATACCATCACAACGAAAAATTAGAATAGACAATACCAAGATAGAATGTGTGGATAAATTCAAATACTTAGGAGCAAACATCAGCGGTGAAGGAGACTGCATGGCAGAGATAAGGAAAAGATTGGCAATAACATACTGTAAAATAATATGGTTAAAAACATATGGAAAAACAACTAAATAGAAACGAAATTACTAATGCTACGAACTTTTATTTTTCCGGTTGCAACATACGGCTTTGAAACATGGACCTAAGTAAAACAGCGAAAAAACAAAACGGTCTTTGAGATGAAATGCTACAGAAGGATACTTAGAATATCATGGAAGGAAAAAAAGAGAAACTCAGATATTATAAACACATTGAAGATTCCAGAGTGTTGGTTACTAAACACAATAGCAAAAAGAAAACTACACCTATTTGGTCATATAAAGAGACACAACTATTTAGAAAGACAAATAATGGAGTACAGAGCACACGGACGGAGGAGGAAAGACAGACTAAGAAGATGATGGACTGACGACATTAAAGATAACATGAATACGTCGTTGGAAAATGCAAGCTGCATCGCCCAAAAGAGAAGGGGGTTCAGAGAGTTCATTGGAAAGACAACGTCGTTTTGGAATGAAAACGTCGCATGACACACATAATGATAGCACATATTCAAATTTATAAATACGATTGCGCCTCTCCTATAAGTTCCTCGTCCTCACCAATTTTAAATGTATATCCATACATCCAGGATACATGTCATAAAGGAACATACCGGAGTGAATTTATGTCTTAAGATGACTCATTGATAAGGTCACGGTCAGAAGACTTCATTTGATATTGTTACGTCACAAAAGAGAAGTGACCTTTGCTACAATTTCTTGCAGTTGTCATAAACTTATTTGACACTGCAACTTTTTTATTTTATCTTAGAAGTAACCAGATGCGAAGACTCGTAAGCAGAAACTGGTTAGGAAAATTCTAGTCAAAAGAGCATATATGCATTTTAGTTATGCCAATTAAATCTAGGATAAATGAGTTTGTATCCTGAATGCACGGCAGATTAGGTTAGAAATGATATACTAGTTTGAGAAGGAAGATGAAAAATTCCTGGTATCAGATTGGAGGATATATTTAGACATACTTCTAATGGTAATTAGTGTCTATTTTAAGAAGATAATTCGAAATAATTGTAGAAGAAATTGTAGTAGTAATTGGGGCCTGATTGTAGGCGATAGTATAAATAATTGTATAAGTAATTGGGGCCTGATTGTAGGCGATAGTATAAATAATTGTATAAGTAATTGGGGCCTGATTGTAGACGATAGTATAAATAATTGTATAAGTAAGTGGGGCCTGATTGTAGGCGATAGTATAAATAATTGTATAAGTAATTGGGGCCTGATTGAAGAAGATGGAATAAATACTTGAAGAAGTAATTGGTGTCTGCTTGAAGGATATGGTATAAGTAATTGCAGAAGTAATTGTAGTAATTGGGTCTGATTGAATGAGATTGTGTAAATAATTCTTGACATAATAAAGGTCAGAACAAAGTTGTTTCAGATAGAATTACTGAAGTAATTAGTATGTAAATAAATGAGTTTGAGATTTAATAATATCAGGTCCGAATAAAGAGGGCTAACAAACTCTATTTAAATTTTACTGTTTGAGCAATTACCTATACTAGAAGACGAGGTGTACAGATAAATGCCAGTACCCGAGGACACAAGGGAAATAGCGTCTAACTACACGAGTCAAGTTCACTGTTAGCTGAACACCTCGTACAAAATTGACGTAGTCGACACAAATCTAAATTCCTGCTCATCATCTCTTTGGAAACTGCCACCAAGGGGCACGTTTTGTTCAGCAAAGCCCAACTACACCATTGGTTATAAGCCTTCACGGTATAGAGAAGAGTCTCGGTAGTTTTCCTGGCAACAGATGAGAAGGTTGTTTACAGGCTAGGAAAGTTCACCATAAGTAAAAGCATATTTTTTTAAAAAAAGGATGTGTTTAGTCGGAAGGCACGAAATAACGCAATCCCGATGTAAATCAACAGCACGACGTTCTTCATACTCCCCGACGGAAATCACACGGACGTTAGTGTTAATTAACAGAGGGCCAATGCACAAGAAGAAGAAGATATAAGATATGAATAAATTATTTTGAGATAGACTTTCTGAAATAAATTGGATTAGATTGAATGAGATATTTGAAAACATTGTAGAAGTAATTGACGTCTGAATGAAAGAACTATTATGATAAATTATTGAACTAGTTGTGGTTTCATGATAGGTTTTATAAGAAATTATAGTGGTAACTCTATTACATGCTGTCCATGGGCAAGTTTGATGGTAATTTTTATAAGAAATTATAGTGGTAACTCTATTAGATGCTGTCTATGGGCAAGTTTGAGTGTATGTTTTATAATAATTTTATAGTGGTAACTCTATTACATGCTGCCTATGGGCAAGTTTGAGTGTAGGTTTTATAAGAAATTATAGTGGTAACTCTATTACATGCTGTCCATAGGCAAGTTTGAGAGCGAACGCAAAAGAAGAAGTGGTGCAGTTTGCAAAAAAACACCAATCCTGGAAGGGTATGTGGCGTTGTTTTTAAGGTGAGGCGGATATGATATTATCACTTCTTTGTTATGAAAGAAGTCTCGAACACCAATAGTGTTAATAATATAGTTACGTACTTCACACGTGTGCCCATCCCCGTGTGCCAAGGGTTAGGCTCATGTTACGTAGATCATGTTAGAGACTGAACACATTGCCGCAGATATTGTGTGACGCTCGTTGCTAACAGTCTGTACATTTGGAAGACCATGGGACTAATGTAATTGGTCTGTCCCTGTATCTCGTTGTTAGGTTGTTTTATGTTTTATTTTGGTTACACATCTACCAATTTTTGTATATCTTGTAAGATTAATACTCATAGAAACGTATCAATGTAAGATTTACCGGCTAATGAAAGATTGGTCTGCTAGAACAGGGACGAAAAGTCCAACCTAGAAGAACCTGCCTCCTCCAGGGAGATGTTTAAACAGTCAGATATATCCTTTGTCCATCTTCGTCTTGGTCGGCCTCTTCCTCTGATTACTCTGCGGCTGATTACTCTGCCTTCTGCTATTAGTCTTTCCATGATGACCAAAGATGTCTATAGTACTGTCTTATGGTACTGCCCCTTTAGATAACCAAAAAAATTGAGCTTTATTTTTCAGAAAACTGAAAATATATACACTTTACCCAAAAAAATATATCTATTATTCATGTCATCTATGGTTTCGTCCCTATATTTGTCATCATCTGCACACATACAAAAAAAGGTTACCATACAACATTTTGAAAAAAGTATAGCTCTAAAAACAAAAACACAACACATACATACACTTACATAAACACCCACACATGTACACACACAGACACACACAGACACAAACACACAAACATATGCATGTATACATAAGCGCATTTTTGTTTTCTAAAGAAAATAATACATTAAGTGACATACTCAGCAGTGTAAGTGGGGAGAATCTAACTCCTGCACAGTCTTTAACATTATAAATCCATAATCTCTTTTTTCCTATTCTTCTTCTACCCTCAACTGTTTCCTGTAAGATAGTTTTGGAAAAGTAATTGTGCCTCATCACGTGGCCAAACGACACACATTTGAGATGTTTCACCACAACCATGAGATATTCTTGTTGACCTACAAGAGTATTTATTTTCTGTCTTGCGTATATGTTCTTCTTCTTCTTCTGCGTTCAGCATGTGGTCATGCTATACCGTCAGACCTGTCATCAATACGAAGTCCACTGTCTTCTCCAGGTCAGAGTGGCTGCCCCATAGCTTTTGCCTCAAGTCTGTATCCTCTGGCCAGGTGTGCTGTCTTTGCTCTTTGTATGTTGGGCAGTCCTGAAGTATGTGTTCTGGAATCTGGGTTAAGGATCTACATGGACATTCATCTGTGTATGAGATCCTTAATCGATAAAGGTGACCCAACAGTCTGCAGTGGCCTGTTCTAAGGCGAAATATTGTGGTCTGTTGATATCTTTGGAGGAGATTATTGCATCATTTTCGTATTCCCCTTCCATTTCTTTCTTCCACTTTGCTGAGTATGTGTTGCGGATTATTGTTTGTGCTTCTCCGTAAGACAGTGGGTGTCTGTGTTGTTCGATTTCACTTCCTGCCTTTGACAGAGCATCCGCTTTCTCATTTCCCATGATTCCACAGTGTGATGGTATCCACTGAAGGGCAATAGCTGTTGATTTTTTGATCTGTCTTAGCTCATGTCTGATATTGTACAGAAGCTCATGTCTGATATTGTTAATGTTGGTTTTATGTTCTGTATAATGGATGAACAATATTCGTTTATACCATTTGCTTTCAAAAGTATGTGTATTCTCCTCTCGATTTCCGCTGTAATTGTCCAACTTCCACACCACCGTCTCATAAATGAAGTTGCACAATAAAAAATAATTAAAACATATACTAAAATAATTATATAAATTCAACCCCATCGAGGCCAGAACCTTGAAGTGGTGATGGGGCTTAGTTCAGCCATCAGAGGCTGGAAACTAAGACTGGTCGGGCACTCCCACTCGAGCAGGACCATAGTCCGGCCCAAGTAAGCAGAGTGCTGAAGACGGAGGCAACCAGCCAAAAGGCGCACAGATAATCAGGTTGCCACGCATAAAACACAATGGAAACATGTCTGCATCTAGTAAACGTTATGGTGCCTGCCCTGTGGCGGACGTTCAGGCAGGGACGGTGCCGGGCCCTATACCTCGAAAGGGCCCAACCTCAGTTACTGGAAGTCCTTCTCAATTGCCCCGAGGAGCCAGGAGGCAAGGGAATAGAGCTACTGGCCAAACAAACAAACGACCAATAAAAATAATGCACTGGAATGCTGAGGGTGTCAACAGTAAAAGAGATGGATACAGCAAAAAATTGGAACTTGAAAATGTCCTCAGTGAAGAACAAGTAAATATATGCTGTATCCAAGAAACACACCTCAGCAGCGACATAGCCTTCAAAATCAGAGGCTACCAGTGCTACCGATCTGACCGAAAAGACAGGCGAAAGGGTGGAATTCTGATACTAGTTAAAAACAATATCAGCGCATGTCAGCTGGAAGTATACATGGACGGGGCAGAATACCAGATGCTCCACCTAAAAACAGACAGTGCAGAATTCCATCTCCTGAACTACTACTGCCCAAATGATAAACCATTGGCACTAGACACAATTCCAGACAAAGAAAGGCTTATGGTGTGTGGTGACTTCAACAGCCACTCTCAGAGCTGGGGCGACGATCATATCGACAAGAGAGGTGAGGAACTTGAGAGCTGGCAGGATGAAAATAATCTCATTCTTATTAACCAGCCAGCAGACTCACCAACCTTCTACTCGAGAGCATGGCACACCACCTCTACACCAGACCTGGCATTCTACTCACCAGGCCTGGAATGGAACATCACACGTGTCGTTGGAAAGCAGCTTGGGGGTAGTGACCACAGACCAGTATTTCTGGAAATTCACAATGAATATACCAAGGACAGCAGCACGCTCACTAGGTGGAACTATAAGAGGGCAGACTGGAAAATGTACCAGCATTTAACCAGTGTTCTAGCTAAGGACATGAACTTGGACAAAGACATCAATAGAGCAGTGAGTGAATTTAATAGATGTATACTACATGCTGCTAGTAAAACCATACCCAGGGGGGCACGCAAAAACTACAAACCCTACTGGAATGATGAACTGGAAAAGCTGCAAAATGAGATGGAAACATCTAGAAAGCAGGCCGAGAACAGACCTAGCCAAGAACATCACAACAAATATCAGCAAACAAAGGCTAAATTTCAAAGAGCCAAGTTACAAGCCAGACGGAGCAGCTGGAAAGAAAAAACAGAGTCGCTGAACCTAGAAAGAGATACTAGGAAATTATGGAAACTTGTAAAACAACTAAATGATGAAGGTACAGGGAGAAATACCAGGATCACACTTTATAAAGATAGAAACATTTTAACAGGTAAACATGCAGCTGATTACTTTGCAGATTCCTTTGCAGAAGACAATAACGTCAAAGTCAGCCCAGACAAACAACAGGAGGTTCGAGAGAACCAGCAAAACATTGGACAAGGTGAACCTATACCTGAAGTCATGGAGGCACCAATCACAATGAGAGAACTGGAGCATGCAATATCCAAATTGAAAATGAAAAAGTCCCCTGGAGCTGATGGAGTGTCCAATGAAATGATTAGAAACCTGGGAAGTGCAGCAAGAGAAAAGCTACTGCAGATCTTTAACACAAGCTGGTCCACAGGTAATGTACCACAGGCGTGGAGAGAAGCAATAATGATACCACTCCTCAAATCAGGAAAAGATGGCAACATAGTCTCCAACTACAGGCCCATCAGCCTCACAAGCTGTCTATGTAAAACAATGGAACGCATTATCAATCTTAGGATGCAGTGGTACCTTGAAAGTGAAAACCTTCTGGTATCACAGCAAGCAGGTTTCAGACAGTGCTACTCTACTGAAGATCAGGCAACCTACCTCTCCCAAGAGATTGAGGATGCCTTCCAAGAAAAGAAACTTGTACTAGCAGCATGGATAGACCTCAGGAAAGCGTTTGATAAGGTCTGGAAAGAAGGGCTCCTAAAGAAATTGCGAAATTGCAGGGTTAGCTCAAGAATGTACAAATGGGTAAAAGCATACCTGCATAATAGAAGAGCCAGGGTACAATTAGATGGTCGCAAGAGCAAGAAAGTTCTACTGCGTCATGGAGTCCCCCAGGGAGGAGTCCTGTCACCCACACTTTTCTTGGTTTACATCAATGACCTAGTTGCTGAACTACCACAAGGGATCAAAGTGGCAATGTATGCTGACGACCTGGTGATCTGGTGCACGGAAGAACATGCAACAGTGGCCACTAAACAAATACAAAGAGCTATCGATGCCCTAACCTTATGGGCTAATAGATGGTGCGTCAGCATTAACACAGATAAGTGCAGCACTACACTCTTTACCCTCTCACCAAAACAAAAAGCTGGTCATATGAAGATAGATGGAGAGCTCTTGAAAGAAGACAAACAACCCACATACCTCGGAGTTACTTTTGATGATAAGCTGACATGGAAGCAGCACATAAACAAAGCAACAACAAAAGCCAGGAGGAAGCTAGCTATCCTGAGAAAACTAAGTGGAACCACATGGGGAGCCAGTGGAAATATACTCAGTAAAGTTTACCAGCAAGGCATAAGACCACACCTGGAATACGGTTCAGCTGCGTGGTGTCCTGCATCAAACACCACATTACAAGATCTAGATAAAGTGCAAAACCAGGCACTTAGAATAATGTTGGGAGCAATGAAATCAACACCCATAGCAGAGATGCAGAAAATGGGAAGAATGCAAACACTTGGCGAACGCAGAGACACAAAAGTACTAATTCAAGCAGAAAAGTTTCAGTGTATGCCAAGTCATCCAATGAAGGAAAGATTCCAAAATCTAGCAATGGGACGACTGAAAAGGAGCAGCTTTATCCATCAAGCTAAACGACTCCGTAGACAACTTACAGACCTACCTGAAGTTGGCAGCCCCTTAAGGTCTGTACCAGAGCAAACCCCGTGGAGTGAAAGCCATGGAATGCCAATATACATTCAGACCCATGTGAAAGGAATACTAAGCGAGGACGAACAGAACAGTGTGCAGCGAATGACAATCACCCTCAGTTTCCTGGATGAGGAATATCCACAAGATATATGGGTCAGAGTGTACACAGATGGGTCAGCACAGAATGCTGTGAGGAATGGAGGTGCAGGTGTATATATAGAATATCCACACAAGCCTAGAGATACAATCAGAACACCGACAGGAAAATTCTGCAATAATTATGATGCAGAAATCCAGGCAATTAGTGTGGCAGCTAAAAAACTGCTGAACTCCAACTCTGACCTACAGCCTGTGGTATTCCTGACAGATGCAAGGTCAGTGCTTCAAGCTCTCCAGTCTGGAAAACTAACAGACTTAAAAAAACTACTTAGCGAATTGTCTTACCAGTATAGGGTAACCATGCAGTGGATACCCTCTCACTGTGGAATACCAGGAAATGAAAAAGCAGACCAACTGGCTAAGGAAGGTGCTGCCGAAGACCAACCAGATATACCAATCACCTACCATCATAAAAAACAGATGATAAAGTCAATAAGAAAGCCACAAACACCAACACAAGATGACTATCACAATATGAACAGATCAGAACAAGTTATAATTCTACGTCTCAGAACAGGACACAACCGACTCCGCAGTCACATGTATACAAAGTTCAAGATTGGCAACACGGCCATGTGTACATGTGGACAGGCAGCACAGAGTGTCAAACATATACTTCAAGAGTGTTCTGAGCATGAAACGCTGAGGCAGACATATTGGCCAGAGGAAACAACACTGGAATCAAAACTCTATGGGACACTGTATGAACTACAAAAGACAGTGAGTTTTATTAAGGAGACAGAATTACAGATATAGACATGTTTCAAGTGAACGAAAGAAGAAAAAAATATAAATTCAACACTAATTCGACATGTCGACAAAATAAATATTTTCAAAATGTTCAACATATGATCTTATTTACAAGGATCGTTTCATAATTCTGACTTCACGCATTAAAACACAAGAGGTGGGGTGGCTTGTTTTTAGCTCGCATTGTTGTAATTAAAAATCTATCTTTTATACGTAGTGGCGACTGCTATGGCACATGAGACTGTTTTCACAGATATATCATCTCTCTACTACTTAACATAAAACATTAAATAATAATGTGTTTATATAGGTTTATATATTTTCATGTAAATCTCGAATCGCTTGTTTTTATTGTTGTTTATGAGATCACAGACGGTCAGGAAGCAGGTTAGTTGGAAATTTCAAATGGACAATGAGGCCATCAAAATTTCACACATGATTGTTTGCTCGGGAAGATTTTATGGAGAAAGTTCCTCCCCATTTCCATTAATCGCTCTCAGCTCTGTTAATTAGTTCCAAGGAAAAGGAACCTGAAATATACTTGGAAATACGCAGAACTGCATGAGATTCTAGACGATGGTTTAATTATGACCACATCCAATAAAGACCTTCATACTGAATTAATTAGAACCCCCATTCGTTACGTTTTTGATTATTGTTG
Source organism: Meghimatium bilineatum (assembly GCA_034231615.1). Lineage (NCBI taxonomy): Eukaryota > Metazoa > Mollusca > Gastropoda > Stylommatophora > Philomycidae > Meghimatium > Meghimatium bilineatum. The sequence continues at coordinate 58,785,845 of CM067299.1, forward strand.
CGCTTTCGGTTTGTTACTGTTTGCATACTTGGACTCGCATGCCAAAAGTATCCAAAGCGACTCCCACGTATATAAATCGTGACCAACTGAAAGCCCAACAAGGTCCCCCGTCTGATCACGTGACGAATCTATATAACAGGTCTTTCCGAAGACGGTCGTGGTTAATACACCATTGACTTCCCTAGGGTCAATCCTAGCCTCCCTTTAAGTTTCTCTATAAGATTTAGTCCCTTTGTCTCAGCGTGACCATTGATGGTACTAAAAGACCTAACTGCAAAAAGTGTAACAGGCCTTCATTCGGTACGTTTTGATTATTGTCACGCTTCCATTGGTTAATATTTATATACTTGAAGTAGCCTTGGCAATTTTTGGCATGGGATTCCAACTATATATATTGAACAACGAAAAACACGTGAATAATTAAGAAACGGAACGAATGAAGCCTAATTAATTCAGAGAACAAGTCTTCTATTGTCGATCGGCCGCACTCTGAGTCACGTTCACACTAATCAGCTAGGTAGTGGGTATTTTCTATAGGGGTTGACCTTAGCCTAAAGCACTACGTGTTAACCCAAAGGCAGCTAGAGAATAGGTACGACAGAAGACAAAATAAAACATGGAGACAACTATGCAGGGTCAATTACTTTGCTCAAAAGTGACAATCTATCAGCATATGTCTCAGCTTTCCTTAGTCGTCTACTACGACATGAGTGAAAAGAAGACATTGGTCATATTCTCTTCATTATGAACAATAAGCCAAGTCCCCAGTTTCCACATGGGTGAAACCCCAGAGAAACCAACAAGTAAATAAATATTTTTCTAGCTATGCTTGTGAACAATAACATCTGCAATATAAAAGAAAATAGCATTTGAAATCAAATGATGTAGAAATGTCCCAAGAATATCATGAGCAGAAGTGTTCCAACAAAGACATCGTAAAAACCTGGAAATAGAAGAAGATTGGATCTTTCACAAACCATCAAAAAACACAAGCTAAAATATTGTGGACATATAAAAGGATACAATGGTCTAGAAAGATTAATGTTCAAGAGAAAGATTCCAGAAAAAAAAATAAGAGACAGGCCAAGACTATGATGGACACTGGATATTGAAGACCTTCTGAATATGACACTGGAAGAGGATGGGAAGCTTGCACAGAACAGAGAGGCTTACAGAGTGGTAGTGAGAAAAACATTCTACATAGGGCACGTCACTTATTATAGAGACGCTTATGACAATTGATTCATAGACGTGATACCTATTGAACATGACTTCATCAGTAATACTGACAAACATAAAGAACCTAATAAAATTGTAAAGTAAATCTTCGTACTATTTGCAACCACCTGCTAATGTGACGTTGAAATTCTCGTAAACCTCTTTTGCAACTAAATGCCCATGGTTCAGAAAAGTAGATCTACGAAATGTGCCGGAGGTTGGAAGAAACTAAGGATTTCAGTCATTTATACCGACAATGACCGTTATGGATCTTTAGCACTGACTGTTCAGATACATTAACTGCCTTGAAAATTAAGGCTGAACAATTGGAGGACAGCTTAAAACCTCACTGGTCATATTATAAGCGAATTCCTTATTTTAATAAAGACCCATGTCTTTTTATATTACTTCTCGTATTTATGTAACACAAATATACAAAAAATGGGGGCAATAAGAAAACATTTAAAACAAACGTTCTGAAAAGAGAGATTACAATAAGGAGCAAAACACACGGCGCGAAGAATTGGGTGTGTAATCCCTCAAGTATCGAGTGCACGATTATGATACTTTAGTTTGTCACTGAGGTAATACGAGCTTGGCTGTTGTTAGGGGTAACATGATAATGCTTTGGCGTAACTGGGAGTATATAATCTATGTCAGGTGATGTCGATGACTAGGGCAATGAAATGACAACAGTGGCATTGTTACAAATGTCAGTATTTGACTGATCCTATTAGTATACTTAGCCAGATACAGTCTACATTGACAATTGCTACATCGACAGTTGCTGAAGCTAATAATGAAGTCTTTCTTGAAGACAGCTACTTTCCTTTTAGTGATTGAACACACATCTGTAAGAGGAAAACACAAACATTCTTTTCAATATGTCCACACTGAAAAGTGATAATATTCAATGAGTTATGCGGTTATTTTGCTTGGAATCAAAGAGTTAGGCCAGTTGAAGAACGCAGGGTGTTTCTTCTCTGTGTGCACAGTCAAAATGCAACGCCTGAAAATGAGACGTTGAATTTCCAGAAACAAGAGGAATTTAGGAATTAAGAGAGGAATTATCAACCAAAACAGAACTGAACTGTCAGTTAGTTTGTGTTGTAGGGCATACTGAATAGGAGAGCAGGACACATGTGGGCAGATGCGTCATCAGTGTCATAATGATGATCTGACGACTAACTAAATAAGAATTTTAAAATTCCTGAATGTTCGTGTCCAGACCTATTGAACAATATGTGGGTAGGGTAACTAGTGAGCTGACACTCTGGGGGATATGACTATTACATTGAAAAATAAAGCCAGAGACAGACCATGTAAAAGATGGGTCACAGAAATCAAAGAAGCCACAGGAACAAGCTTAGAAACAGCGCACAAGAAGGCCATCTCCAGAGAACTCTTTTATCCCTGACGCCGCAGGGCAAACAAAGGCCACAGCGTATAGATAGATAGATTGAAAAGTGCATAAATGAACAGTGTTGATATGCTCATTGTCTGTTAGACTGTGTCCGTTCATAGAATTTTAATAGATTATAGTCTTAACCGCTCTCATAGCGTGGAAAATTAAATCCAATATTGGAATCAGATCACACACCATTTCCTCACCAAATGCTCACTGCAAGGAATCATCAACACGTTCTTTCTCTTGTATGGGTGATATACTCTGATAAACTGTACTTTTTTCAATTTAATGATATTCTCATTTCACATGTATCTTTGTCTGAACCCTGCTCTATGGCCTTAGTCGCTTGACCCTTTTTCTCTTGAAAGATCTTCGACAAGGTGTAACCTCTTTGCACATGCCAAAATTTATCTTATTTTTATTTATTATAGCACCTCACTTTTCATTATTTTTTCTACATTACATTAATTTTTCTAGCAGAATCAAATTTATTTCTGCGTCTTTTCATAACATTCTACCTATTATTTTATGTATAGACATCTCAACGGCATGTTTTGTTTGTTTGTTTTGTTTTTTTGTGTACATTTTTTTCAATATACTTAGTACTGATGTCTAAGGAAGACTATTGGAGTCACCATATACGACAAACTCGCAGTGAGAACGTCAGAAAGAAACAACAGATAAAATGGTTTGGACATCTTATAAGGATGAACGATCAACTTTTCATAAGAGCTTATAACATTTCATAACAGTTGCTAGGCGATTTAGTGCCAGTGAACGGACTGGTTCAATTCCCGTTAGTTTCAAGAGCTTATAACAAGAAGGAATCAGAATACAGAGCCAAGGGCAGACCTCGGAAAAGATAGACAGACAACATCAAGACCATTCTGAATAAACGTGACTACACCTTCAACCAGAGCAACGCAACTATATCTGGAACGCAGACTACATCTCCTTCACAAACCCTTATACTCAACGGTAAGTGTGGAAGCTACGAAAACACCACCTGGGGATAGACATTACAAAACAATAGACATTACAAAGACAATATATAATTTATTACTTGTGTGGACGTTGAAAGTTTTTTTGGTTATTTATGTCAATATACTCTTTGCGCACATATAGATCAGACCACTCGCATAGAAACAGAATAAACAGATGTATCACTTCGCATGTTTAAACCCAATATCCTAGAAATATCTGGACGCATGTGTATACATACGGATCAGCATCAAAAGTCACGACATATTCGGCAGTAGAACATGCACCATGTTTCCAAACGACACCACATACACACATACTCTCTTGCCACCGGAATAAAATGCGAACATTCCATGGCGGAATCAATTGCCCTACTACGCGCTATTATACTAAATAATCGAGAGTGTATACCACGAATAATATCAATCTTCAGTAATTCACAGTCAGTTTTACAAGCCTTCGATCATACAAACAAGAGAATATCATTCACAATATCAGAAACCAAAACAGCTTGCAATTATCGAGAATAAATTACTTTATATTTTAGTATTACAATCCGATACCAGCTTACTATGTCATCACTGACAACAAAAAAGCAGACTAATTGGCAAAAGCGGGAGGTAATCTCCGTTAGTTCCAAGTACCTCAAAGATTCAGGGAGAAAATTTGAAAAGTCTCATAACACAAACTATAAAACTTCAATGGAGAGAACGAAATGAAAACTATAAAACTGAACTAGACAAACATCCACAAATTGAATAGATGCGAACAAGTCACGATATTTCGATTGAAAATGGGATATTACCGTCTAAAACACACACAGAATCAGCATCAATGACTCAGGAAGTACACCTACGAAGCAACAATAAAGACACCAGAACAAATATTACAAGACTGTCCCAGTTTCCCTGTTCAGAGTGACAATCTGACCCACATGAGCATCTTTGCACAATAAATTGTGTGGAACCCACAACGACTTAAAGCAGGCCGCTCTATATATCCTCAATATCTGATTGTAATCGTAATGAGATTGATGACAGAAGATGGTAGCTTTTTTTCCCATTCCATTGGAAGTGCCTTTCGCCATTCTGATGTTACCTTTTTTTTTCTTTAATATAATTAACATATTCTAGCATCTGTAATCTTTTGATCAATATATTTATATGTTGTAGTATCCCAAAATAGACTTTAAAATTTAACTTTTTACCTTAGAGTAAAAGTTTTAAAAAGTCAGAATAGAGAAAAATAATAGATGTACGGAACACAAACTGTGATGGACATGTCAGCCAATAAAACGGCGTCACAACGCATTTCCATTCTCTGGACCACATCCTGCTAGAAATATAGTAGGACAATGGTCTTGCTACAAGGGAGATCCTGCAGGAGTTTGAGAATGAACGATGAAGAAGAAAAATAAAAATGAAGCTTTGGTACTCTAATGGATTTACTGAAACATGACTAGTGTGCATGCTGTGGTGATATCTATTTGTTATAACTCATAACTAAACTCTAAGGAAATGACCAAATTCCCCAGAGACCATGCATGATCGTGTTGATAATAAATATACAAAGATCAAACCGCAACAGTGTCAGAACTAACCCAGCAAGCTGGAAAAATTGAAGCCCGCCGAAGACGGATGTGTCGAGCCATTGGCGCAAATAAAACGGCGACACAACGCATTTTCATTCTCTGGACCACATCCTGCTAGAAATCTAGTAGGACAATGGTCTTGCTACAAGGGAGATCCAGCAGGAGTTTGAGAATGAACGATGACGAAGAAGAAGAAAAATGAAGCTTTCAGTAACATGGGGCAAATACAAAGTATGAAATGAAATAGATAAATAAACCATGTTTTATCAAGTTGAAAAAGCATACTGGTCATACATGTCATACATGGTCAAAAAGCATACATGTCACTTTGTGTTTCGTACCTAATATGTAATTTTACATATTGGTAACACGTTAATTTACCAATGGCTCGTTCATAATATGTACTTTAAACTATTGATAGTATGTTAGTTTATCTTGTGCTTTGTTCTTAGTATGCTATTATTAACTATTAGCAAAACGCTACTTTACTCTTGTTTCATTCTTAGTATGTCGTTTAAACTATTGGCAGTACGTTAATTTGCCTTGTATTTCGTTCTTAGTTTGTCATGTTAACTATTAGTATCATGTTAATTTACTTGTGTTTGTTTTTAATACATCGTTCAACTTATTCTCACCGATGTCGGATTTGCAAGACTATTGGTGTAACTCACACGGGCGACAAAACTCATACCCTTTGTCAATACTTCATCCCGCTGAAAATCTAGTAGGACCATTATCGTGCTACAAGGAAAATCCAGTAGGAGTTTGAGAACGATCGCTAAAAGTATTGATAACACGTTCAAGTAGCTGTTTACATAAATAATATAAATACGTTATACTTCTACTCATGAACTTCAGTGCTGCGGTAAACTGGACAGAATAAATGTAGCTCTGTGCTGCGGTAAACTGGACAGAAAAAATGTAACTCTGTGCTGCGGTAAACTGGACAGAATAAATGTAACTCTGTGCTGCGGTAAACTGGACAGAATAAATGTAACTCTGTGGTGCGGTAAACTGGACAGAAAAGATGAACCTTTGTGTTGTGGTAAACTGGAAAGACTAAAATAAAAACAGTAATGTTATTCATTCCTATTCTACCCGCTACATCATAGTATTTATATATATATATATATATATATATATATATATATATATATATATATATATATATATATATATATATATATATGGCATTACTACATTAACATTTAGTTCTCCCGTTTTATATTTCATTGTGAACTTTTAACAGTGAATGACCTCCTTAATGTTGTATCCTTCTTGTAGCATCCAGATACAACCAGACAACGAATCTTGTCTGTACCAGGTCGCAGACGCTACCTACAGAACTCGTTAAATCCGTTACAAACAAAGACGACGTGACAAATGACGTGATTGTCATCAAGCGTAAAGTCTATAGAATTCCTGCTCCAGATTAGTCCTGTGCGCAAATCCCAAATAACGTCACTTATGCTGGCTGGTGCGACTGCTTTTTTTTGGGTTATACTTTGTGTCGCTAGCCAATGAAAAATACAAGAAAGTCAAACAACCAAGATAAATAACGTTATGTGGGAATCTGCTCGCATGGTTACTTTAGATAAGGACTTGAAGCAACTATCACCTTCAAACAATTGAATTGTATTTTATTTCCGTGTGTGCTGTCCTCTAAATTGGCTGCTATCTTATTTTACTTTGACAATTAATAATTGTTTTAGGGGGTAAAATAATCAATCTAAAATAATAAGGGCACCTCTATTTTTAAGCTATCTTCATTTTCTCTTTATGTTCTCATTCTCTCACATTCCTGCTGGTTAGCAGGATGTAGTCCAAGAAATAGAATGTGATATCGCCTGTGTGTTGCCGGGGCCCGAAATGGGAGCAAAGAATAGCAACACTATTTACCTTCCACGCATGTCGTAAAAGACGACTAAGGAGGTTATGGGATGGAGTTGGCTGTCCCATCCCATATAGGGTCAGTGACCCAAAGCCATGCTGAAGTCGGATGTATCAGACCAAAAGATCAGATATCGCAGCAATGCTGTAAACCATGACACAACGCATTCCGTTCTCCGGACTACATCCTGCTAATCTGCTGGAGTTTGAGAACGAACGCAGAAGAAGAAGAAGAAGAAAAATAATGTGATATGCCATGGTTTACAGTTTAACTGCGATATAATTGGGTTATTCTGTCTGATACTCTTCATTGTTTTTTGGATCACTATGACCTACGGAGTGGTACAGCCAAATCATTATCCAGTACGCCTTAGTCGCCTCTTACGACATTCAGGAAATGACAGCACTCTTAGTATTATATGTTCCCCTTCTGGACCCAGTAACACACGGGCGAGTACGTTGTCTTATTCGGGGATCCCCGTGACAAAGAGAATCAGGACATTTGCTTTGCGTCCTCGAGGCTGCGAGTTTTTGAGAGACATCGAGGTCTTGCTTGAATTCATTTCTTCATTTCTTCGGAACTCCCTAAGAAGTGAGAGTTACTTGCTATGAGTGATACTATCAGCAGGACGACTGCAAATATGTTGAGAGTGACGGATAACATATTGGGAAATGGGAGTTTAAAAAAAAAGTAAAGTACCCCATAGCATTTATTAATGTCGTAGGGGTGTGAGATGTTAGCTATCTCACATTTCAGAGGCTCTGCAAATGAGGGCGGTAGCCATCTCCTCTCCCTCGCAGTCTTTACTTCCCGGATAAATCAGGTACCCATTTAAGGCTGGGTCGACCCGGGAGCCTTTGCGATCTGAAAAACATTTCCGCCTCAACTGGGGAATGAACCCAGGACCACTCATATGCGAAGCCAGTGCGCTAACGCGGCTTCCCAAATGAAATGGGAGTACAACAAAGTAAATCCTTTATTTCATTTGAGCCATTTTTTATTAGGAAATAAATTCTTCAAAAATATAGATCTATCATACAGTGGCCACATTGTTGTAAACATGAGTTATTGAAAGCTTCACAATACTTGATTAAGGAAGTAGAGGCACTGTAACACATGTTATGTTCACTAAAAAAAAAAAGTATTTCTTGTGATGAGGTACACTATGAAACCATGGACGTTATTCCTATTTGGTTATATCATAGCTTTTAATCATAAAAGAAATAGTGGGAGTCGAGATTCTATCCCCCACGACCTGTGGTCTTAGCATATTAATAAACATAGTACAGTCCAATGTTTTTATATAGAGTGTCTATACAGTCGCTGTGACAGATCAGAACATAGATCATTATATACTCACAATTGATCTGTCTTAGTGTCACCACCAATCTTAATGAATGAACAGTGACTTTGTCACCTCAGTGTTAATGAATGCACAGTGACTTTGTCACCTCAGTGTTAATGAATGTGCATTGACTTTGTCACCCCAATGTTAATGAATGCATATTGACTTTGTCACTCCAATGTTAATTAATGCACATTGACTTTGTCACCTCAGTGTTAATGAATGCACAGTGACTTTGTAGACACCGTATATATGGTGCCACTTCTGAGGGATACATTATACCAAACTAATACATTTTATATGTATTAATATATGATTGCGAAAGCTATAATGTAACAACGGCACAGATAATACATTCTTCTTCTTCAGCGTGAATTCTCAAACTCCCCTGGATCTCTCTTGTAGCAGGACAATGGTCATTCTAGATTTCCAGCAGGATGTAGTCCAAAGAATGGAAATGCGTTGTTTCGCAATTATTTTTTTGCGCCAGTGGCACGACACAACCGTCGTCGACAGTATAATACATTCAAATAGTGTTAAAATAAATGTCTTAATAGGTTTTTTAATATTGTCGGGGAAGAATTAAAGTCAAACAAGAACGGACATCAAACATCAATATATTTCTGTAACAATAAGAAGCAAATGGTTGACGTATCTTGGACACTTCGACTGAATGAAAATAGAATGTCATTACAGTGGGTACCAGATGGCAAAAGAGTGATAGGAAGACCAAGAGAAACTCTTCGCAGAATAACCGCCAAAGAGACTATGGGTTTCAACAGCACACAAAAACTACACACACACAAGGATTAGATCTCTCAAACTGGACAGAAGTGGTTTCTGCTCTATGCACATCTATACATAGATGTAAATGACGGATATAAAGTCGCGGTGACCATGTAATTAGAAATTGAGAACCGTTAATATGTATAAATATAGTTCTGCAAATGTAGGTAAATTGTAGGAACTTCAGTACTTGATCAATGAGGTTACTATGTGACTAGAAAATCGACTAAGAAGGGTTTGTACATTTAATTGGTTAATCTATCTCTGAGAAAGTCAGTGCAACAGAAAGTAACATTTTAAAAGTCGGAAGTGTTTGGCTGAAAGGTTCAGATATCAAAACAAATACACATAATATAAATCTGAATTAGTGCTGGGCAAAATATGGCACGCGGGTCAATCCGGCCCGACAAGCCATTTTTTGTCTCCCAGACTGATCGTAAATGACTATAAGCTTTGGCCACAGAACTCAGAAAACACTTCTTGGAGCTCCAAAGGACTACACATAGTTTCCTTGCCCTATAACACATGAAAAAGTTCAGTTTGACTCGCAAAGAAAAACTGGTTGGCCAACTCTAATCTAAACGTAATGTATTCATATCTCCAGATTATATTCAACTATATATAGACGTTTAAGAACAAATAGGAACAACTACAAAATAACCTAGGGTTAAAGAACAAATGAAGAACAACAACTACAAGATAACCTACAGTTCTCAGATGTTAAAGGCACAAGCACAATACTAAGCTGCTCACGGCTTAAAGAGCTTTACAATGGTGTAGAGGACTGCCCTCATAGTCTTCCTTTGTTTGGAAGATTATTTGAACAATTGAGGAGGGATTAAAAAGATGAAAGCATGGATTGATAATATGAAAAGACTGGACAGGCTTAAAATCTCCCACCACTTTTTACACTAGGAATTGAAAATAGAGAGATACGATGAGATATTTGTATTGATATTTCCAGAGTATCACACTTCTGACTCTTAAGAGTTATGGGTTTATAATCACTCAGCCTTCTCATATGTACCCCATCCCTCTCAACGAAGAGTGGTGACATTAATCATTTTTCATTGGTCAGGAACTATATCGGTTCCTGTTTTTCCGTGGAACAAACTAAGGAAAGTAACCAGAAGCTTCGCCTTTAGCATGAACCCTGCATTAGTTATGATTTCCATATTTATTTTTCTCAGTTGTTTTCGCACATGGCGTTGCCTTCTAACAGGGTACTGCCTTCGCTTGTACCCAACAGACGAACCTTACTTCTCCGAGGACTTGCTGATCATTCTCGCACTTTCTTGAGCTTTCGGACATGACAGCACGGCTGTTAAGGCCGTGAATTTATAATCGTGAATTTATATATTATGATTGTTATTATTCCAGTTCTTTCCTTTTGTATCTGCACATACTTTGTGTTGCCTACCACGCCGGCAAACAAATGCAAGAAAACAATTGAAAACATGACGTAATAATGCTTGCTTTGACTCTGCTTGTTGGTCTTTATTATCGAGTGCAACGCTTACATTATGCTGCGCAGTGTTTTAGATTGTGGGGTCTGAGAGGTGTTATTTCGTGATATTGATTGTCTTGTACAATCAATGTTAATTCCATCTCTGTCTACACTACTGGAAACGATCTATACATCGCTACCCAGAAAGCGTCGAACGAGAATCGAAGCAACCCATTTTCAGAGTGTATTGGGTGGGGGTGCTTTTAAGATCTTGGTTATCTGCTAACCCTGAGATTACACGAGAGTAATGTAAACCTCTTTGCACTCCACATGTAGCAGCTACAACTAAACGAAATAAATGTGGAATTATTGTGAAGTTTACGAAACAACAGCCGTAGAAGAACATGCGAGTAAAAAAGAATAAAATAAATTGTCTTTCACATTCATATTTGTGCCTAGAAATCGGTCTTCAATGCAAAGAGAGGGCGAAACCGTTGGATTGATTTGAAGTGATAGAGCAATGGATTGTGCATGTTTATCTTCTATTAAGATATTCATTCATTTTCCTTTTTTAGCTGAAGTTAGTGCATAGGGCAGAGGTCAGATCTCTCCAATTCTGTCTGTTCAAAGATATTCTGTGCAGTTCTTGAATAGTATGAATATTGGTTGTTTTACTTTCTCTAAGTATTGTTCTTCTGGGTGGTTATTTTGGTCTACCCCCTTGCTCTTTTGCCTGTAGGCATCCATTCAAGAGATTGGTAGTGTATTCTGTTGGTGTCTGCGCGTAAGACATGCCCGATGTAGGACAAACGGCATTTTCTGATAACATCTGTGATGAAATTTTGATGTGTCTCTTCTCTGATTTTATCATTCGATTTGAATTCACTCCAATGGGTGTTAGTTATCCTACGAAGACATTTGTTCTCGAAACTCAGTGATTTCTTTTCTGAAGATAAAGAGTTTTTCCAGCTATCACATCCATATGATAGCACCGGAATAACGCAGGAATTAAATAAGCGCATTTTAGTGCGTGTGCTGATTGACTTTGACCTCCAGATATTAGACAGTCTGTTACAGGAACTTGATGCTAGGGCAATGCGAGTTGTAATTTATGACATGACATCACCGTCGAGTGTTAATTTGCTTCCTAGATAGGAGAATTTGTGTACTTTTTCAAGTTGTTGTCCATTTAAAGTTATTTCGTTAGGTGAATTGGTGAAGTCCATAATTTTTGCTTTTGATGAATTAATTTGGAGACCTATTTGTCCCGCCATGAGTTTTAATATATCAGTTTTGTTTTGTGCATCTTAATGGCTTTCACTCAATAGTGCATGATCATCGGCAAAATCCAGGTCTTCTAATGTTGTTTTATTTATCCATTTAATTCCTAAATTTGTGTTGGGTGTGCTTTTTCTCATAGCCTAGTCAATTGCGATATTGAATAGTAATGGTGACATAGGGCAGCCTTGTTTAACACCTTGTTTAACACCAGGGAACCATTCTGAATTGCCTCTTTCTGTTCGAACACAGCAATTTGAGTTGAATTATAATAATTTTATCACATTTATATATTTGTTTTGGAATCCATAATTTTTAAAATTTTCCATAGCGATGGTCGATGGATGCTGTCGAAGGCTTTTTGAAAATCAACGAAGTTTATTATGTGATTAGATCTAAATTCTAGACATTCATCCATTATTGTTCTAAGAGTGAATATATGGTCGAGGGAGGAACGACCTGGTCTAAAGCCTGACTGCTCTTCTCTAAGTCTTTTGTATTAAGATATAACATAGACAAATGAATTTAATGAGGGAGGATGATTCCTTTTTCCTTGTACAGAATAAATGAATTGATCTTTACGTGCACCTCTACAGAACTTTGTTCTACTGTGGGCTTAGAATAATGTTTGTCAGTTAGCAAAGATATGAAACTATCAGACATCATGTAAGAGTGGAAACACTCGTGAATATTATAAAGTGGATGTAATAAATGGTCATCATCACTTGTGATGGACGAACATTTTCACTAAATATAAGAATATTCTACTGGAGTTGCCATATTACAAATACTGGAGTTGTTGTAAACAAACATCTCAATAAAGTTGTAACCAGTTCTACAATGATTGCTATAGAAAACGTATACAAATTGCATATTACTGCAGGAATTCCCTGCATTGTTTAGCCAAATGTTATCGTGGAGTGACAAATAATGTCTCATATTCTTGTATCTTCAAATCCATGGCCCATTATACCTTATCATAGAATTATTAAAAAGATAACGACATATAGATTTACAACTCTATGATATTATTGTTATTGATTATAAATCCACCCTGTTATTGAGGGGACCTAAAAAGGGAGCAAAAAATAACAACACTGTCTACCTTCCATGAACGCTGTAAGATGTGAGTAAGGAGGTTCTTGAGTAGATTTTCCTGCCCCATCAAATCTAGGGTAATAGTGGCCAAGAACCATGTAAACTTCGGATGAGTCAGGTAGAAATGCGCAGATATCGCAGCAAAGCTATAAACCACGACATTCAATCCATTTCTGTAGACTAATGGACTACAACCTAATAATCTGCAGGAGTTTCAGAACGAACCCAGAAGAAAAATATTATAAATCGACGTCGTTCATCATGAAGCCTTGTCACCTTCTTGTATGTGTTGCATAAGATATTCTTACTATATATATATATATATATATATATATAAATATATACAGAGAGAGAGAGAGAGAGAGAGAGAATTTATATTCTGTACAAAGAATGCGTAACACTTTTCTTAATATTTGTTTGCAAAATTGTATATTCTTCTCCCCTTGTCTAACATTTGTTTTCTAAAGTTTATATTCTTCTCCTCATGTCTAACATTTGTTTTCAATAGTCTGTATTCTTCTCCCCATGTCCAACATTTGTTTTCAATAGTCTGTATTCTTCTCCCCTTGTCTAATATTTGTTTTCAAAAGTCTGTATTCTTCTCCCCTTGTCTAATATTTGTTTTCAAAAGTCTGTATTCTTCTCCCCTTGTCTAACATTTGTTTTCTAAAGTTTATATTCTTCTCCCCTTGTCTAACATTTGTTTTCTAAAGTTTATATTCTTATCCCCTTGTCTAACATTTGTTTTCTAAGGTTTATATTCTTCTCCCCATGTCCAACATTTGTTTTCAATAGTCTGTATTCTTCTCCCCTTGTCTAATATTTGTTTTCAATAGTCTGTATTCTTCTCCCCTTGTCTAATATTTGTTTTCAAAAGTCTGTATTCTTCTCCCCTTGTCTAATATTTGTTTTCAAAAGTCTGTATTCTTCTCCCCTTGTCTAACATTTGTTTTCTAAAGTTTATATTCTTCTCCCCTTGTCTAACATTTGTTTTCTAAAGTGTATATTCTTCTCCCCTTGTCTAACATTTGTTTTCTAAAGTTTATATCCTTCTCCCCTTGTCTAACATTTGTTTTCAATAGTCTGTATTCTTCTCCCCATGTGTAACGTTTGTCGAAAGTCTGTATTCTTCTCCCCATGTCCTTTGTAAATGCCCAACTCTCACAACTTCCTCTCTCCATGCCCGCTTAAGTGTTCAATTCTCACATCCATGCAAAATAATAGCTATTATTAAAGATACATGTTGATTATCTGTACTTATTCTACTTTTTCATGTGATGTTTAATCTGAACATTTTAGCACTTGTTTTCAAAAGCTGGAATTCTTCTTTCTGTGTCAGCATTGAGTGTCCAACATTCACATCCGTATAACAGTATACTTAGCACTAGCGATCTGAATAGATTGATCTTTACTCTAATACCTATCTTACTTCTCCAAATCATATTAAACCTTGCCATGTCAGCCATCGCCATCTCGAGTTTTAGTTTAATCCCATTTTCCGAGCTTCCATCATCACAAATATAGGACCTGAGATATTTGAAGGTGTTATTTTCTACAAGTTTGTCACCGTTTAACCGGATACTCGTGGTATCTTGTTTGATTTCACTAGTCACCAATATCTTGCTTTTATCAATGCTAATTTTCCATGCCATATTTCCGACTAAAGTCTTCTAACCTTGAAGTGAGTTCCTGGAACTCAGATTTGGAACCAGCAAAGATATCGATATGATCGGCATAAAGCAAGTTACAAGGTGGCATACCACCAATAGATATTAATATTTGGAGATCTTGTACTGCCTCCTGCATTATATATTCAATATATATGTTTAAACGTACTAGAGAAAATATGAGACTAACGGGAATTGAACCAGTCCGTTCAACGGCACCAAATCGCCTAGCAACTATTGAACACGCGTTTTTCCGTACTTGACTAACCGCATCTCCAAAAAAAATATGC